>OZ018394.1:68624450-68670450 GCA_963969525.1 Ontholestes murinus | reverse complement strand
GTACAGTCCCTTTCGCAAGTTTTGCTGGCGTTTTGCAGGTACGTTTTTTCGCTCTTTTGCTTACGCGCTGGACCGAAGGGCTGTAAGGCCTTTTGTGCTGCCTCTTCCCGGGTCATGCCCTTGCTGATGAGGTATTTAAACCTCTTCTTCCCAGCACCGCTTAGGGGCGGCTTGCGTGGCTGGAGGCCTTGGACTTTTGCCCAGCCTCGTCTCCACTGCTGGCTAGGAGTAGTTCCTCCCTGTCGGTCTCAGGCACTAAGTCCTCTCCCGTGGCAAGGATTTCACACTCCATCGCCGTAGTTTTTTCCTTTGAGGGGGACGATCCCTTATTTGTTGGTTCTTGGTTCATTATTGATCCCACGAGAAGCTAGGGAAATAAACGGTCACCTGCAGCAGAGGAAGGCTATTTGAAACCGGAGGTCGCCTGGTATCCGGAGTTCGCATACTAAGACTAAGCTTCCCCTTAGCCATGCAGCCTTAGGCATATGCTGTTCCACCTTGGCTTGTGGAGTTTTTTATTGTGGCTCTCCTTTCACTTGGTCCATGCAGTTAAGCCCAGACCCTCTTTCGCTCACTGCCAGCGAGACTTGACCACGTACAGCGGTGAGTTACAGATATAACCTGCCTGGTGGCTTTACAGTCAGTCAGAGCAGGGCATCGTACCCTTTAATGCAAGCTCTAAGCCACGACACGACACCTGAGCAGGGTGTGCATGCTGCTTAGTCAGATTCATCATCTAAGTCCTTTCCAGCATGGGTACCCCTATCGGGTGCTGACGCTTCCGCTGTTGTAGCACTTAGGATCATCTACATACGCAAGCTCCCCCACTACGTCAAGGTGAGCACACACGTGGCTCCCTTATTCCTAAATCTCATCTATTTCGTCTTCTTAACGTTCACTCTCAGTTCTCTTCTGTCCATATATCTTTCCGCTTTTTTTAACATCCCTGTGGGGCGTGCGGTTGTGGATTAAAGTCGATTTATTTGCTATTTACACATGTACAAATTCTGTGTGTGGGTGCCGGAAGCTCTGATGCATTTCGTGACGTCGTGGATCGATGGCCGCCCTCCTTCGTCGTCGAGGGCAGTAGTTATAACGCTGGCGGTATCGTGGCGTAGTGGCCGGCACGTCGCCGGACGTTCTTAATCGCCTTCTTCTCCGCCCTGCCCTTTTTTTAATACTTCTTGAAAGTTTACTATATATATATATATATATATATGTTTAGTTTGAGGTTTTCGCGGGTGTGGTATGTGGTGTGTGGTTTTCGGGTATTTGTCCGCGTGGATTGTATTTTGGGAATACGACGTTTCGATGGTCTCACTGCCATCATCTTCTGGTATATTCGCAAGGAATTCCTTGCGAATATACCAGAAGATGATGGCAGCGAGACCATCGAAACGTCGTATTCCCAAAATACAATCCACGCGGACAAATACCCGAAAACCACACACCATATATATATATATATATATATATATATATATATATATATATAGAAGTAAAATATATCTTGACCGTATATTTCTAATAAATTAGGTTTAGTGGGTTATCGGTCAATACTAGGAAATGCTCACTGAATACTCTTTATTACATCAGCCAATATTTCGGGGATATTTTTCCCCTTCCTCAGGGCGCTATAAATGCAGACAGAGTGTGTAAATTTTAGTGGTCAAAATAAACATATCTTAAAATAACTAGTTTCATTACAGCTATGAATAAAATATATACTAAAATAATGTACTTACAGAAAAACGAGGTTAATGAACAATCCTGATAATAAATAAGTCGACCATATCAATACGGAATAAAATTACAATTGTTTAACTAACCGACATGGAAACGTAAACAAGTTAAAACAATAAATAACTAATAAAGTACGTCAATAAAATAAGTCAAATAATAAAACAATTTTCCATACGTCTAATAACTGCAGTTAGTAACTAGTAAATGGCTTAAAATTGTAAACTTATATTATAAGAAAAATTTTAAAATTCACAAAACACAAAAACGCAAAAATCTCAATTTTTTGTACAATAAAAAAGTAATGATAAAATACAAAATAAAAAATTAAAATTGTGGCAATATTTTAACAACACCCACTTGTTACAGAAATCTGACAAAATTTCAAATTCAGCACACAAGCAATTAAACAATTGAACTATGAAACTGGGAATTGTAAGAGGTAAGTGTAGATTGCATTTAACCCTTTGATATCAGTCCGTTGGTTCATGGGAAGAGGTTGTTTATTAATGTGGTACATCTCCATGAACAATCTATTTTATGGTGTTTTTCTATGTCTACAACTTCGACAGCATTATAATTAATATTATGTTTTGTAGATTGAACATGGTTAGCCAACGCACAAGAACCCTTCTTGAGTTTAGAGTCGCTTCTATGCTGGGTGAGCCTCGACTTCAGTAGTTGTGATGTTTGACCAATGTAAGTCAACTCACAATCCGAGCAAGGGATCTTGTATATAACATCCGACTTTGATAATAAAGGCGTTTTATCCTTAGTCTTGCTGAACAATTTTTCAACTTGTAAAGTGGTTTGTTTTGCAAACTTAATTTTCTCGTTATTTAAAATTTTAGTGAGTTGACAAGTCAGACCCTCAATATATGGAACCACCACTTAAAAACTAAATAATTTTTTTATTGGCGCATTTAGTAAAAACTAAAAAAATACCACTTGAAAGACTGTTCAATTTAAAAACTTTTTTGTCTCTTAATAATAATTGATATCTTGTACGGTTTTTGCACAAAAAAAATAATATATTAAATATTATACTCATTATGCTCTCATTAATAAGTAAATCAACTTACTCAAATGAATAAAAAATAAATAATATCAATTAATAAAATAAATAAAAACAACATCTAACACTTTTCAAAGAATTTCCTTCGCAGAATCCTAATACAAGCAAGATATCTGTTTGCCCGAAATATGAATATGTATTAAATATAATAAAGTTAAAAATTAATTATTAAAAGACACTAAATTATTATTATTATTATACATAATTAATATTTTTTACACAAAGACGGCCACGAGAAACATTTATTTTCGATTCGATGGAAAATTAGATTTTGTTTTTACTAGATAAAAAAATTCATTTTATTTTTTTGTGGGAAAACCGTAAAAGATATCAAATATTATTAAGAGACAAAAAAGTTTTCAAATGAAATGGTCTTTTAAATAGTATTTTTTTAGTTTTCATTTGATGCAAAAATAAAAAAAAATATTTTAGTTTTTAAGTGGTGGTAGTACTGTTTTTTATACTTCTTGTTAACCAATAATAGCCATAATAACTGAAATGGTGTATTATATTGTGGTAGTTAATAATAATAAATTTCATTCAAATCGAATGAAGCGTTCAATTGTTATAAACAAAAGACATACAATTTTTGAAAACTTTGAAGATAAATTCTGGCTTAACCGTAAATTTTTGGATAAAGGTAAGTTGCGTTAGATCGTCATATTTTGACCCCTGTATATATATATATATATATATATATATGTATCGGGCTCATATGACAACCCTGCCTCAGGCCCTTCCACGTCCGGAACTTTTCTGACACTTTCTCTACCTGCCTATTTCCTTCTTCTTTAATATCTTCCACATTTCCGCCTCCCCTTTACATGCTCTTAGCTCTTCCATCCTCTTTTTCACCTCCCTCTTTTTTTCTTCTCACAAACCCTATCGTACTCATTACTCGTCCTTCTTAACTCCGCCTTTGCCCTTCTGCATTCTTCATCAAACCTCCCTCCAGTTCTTGTTTACATACACCACTAACACCGTAAACCTTTGCTTTCTCTGACCATACCTCACCTACATCTTCTGGCCCCTCCGTAAACAACACCTCCTCTGCTTGCCTCCCCTCCCTTACTCCCACTATTATGCCCCCTTCGCCCTCCCTCTCGTTGCATCCTTTCTTGCCTCCTTCAAGTCCCATCTAAAATCTCCTGTAACCTCTTCTTACTTTTTTCTATTTCTCTTTTAACATCCATGTTTCCACTAATCCCACTATGTTCTTCCCTTCCGTCCACTCATGTAATTCTTTTCCCTGTGCCCCTCCTGTAGATTTGTCCTTGATACCCGCTACATTATTAACACCTTCTCCCTCCTGTAAACTCCTTTGTCCTCTTCCCCCTTCTCTCTTCCCCTTCTACCTTTAATCGTTTTTTGTTTCATTTAACCCTCCCTTGTACCATCTCCACACCTACTCTCGCCGTTCGGCCCCTATCCCATTCCTTTGTTTCCCTTTCCCTTATCTGCTTTATATATCTCTCTCTTTCTTTGTTAGGTCGTCATCTATGTAAAGCCTTTCTTTAATCTTATCTTTGCTGTCTCGTGGTGTGGTTGTAGTTTATTAATTATTAGCGATGCTACTAATAATTAGTAAAAAGTATATATATCTTGTGGTGTCGTTGGAAATTACGTGTGACGTCACTGGAATCCTGAAAAACCGCTTAGTTTATTGGGGTTTCGTATTGTTCTGTTATATTCATATTCGGGCCTTTGCTTTTCTTAAATAAATTATATTTGGGAATGCAAATATAATCTCTTTTCTTCGAAAGCTTAAAACTAACATGTGATAACATCTATTGCAACGAGGTTTACTAATTTGGTGTTAAAAGATTACGAATTGAATTTGAATAATGAATGTAGGTAGTAAAGTAGTAAGCAATAAAAATAATTAAATTTATGTGTACGCGAAATATGTAGATGAGGTCCGTTGTTCCGAATAATTAAGAATTAGCGTCCGAGTAATCAAATTACAGCGATCACGTTAGATCTGACCACCGACCGACGCAACATGGCAGCAGAGATCAGGCGGGCTAGGATGGAGCTGTGGCATCGACACTGGGATTTATCATCCAAGGGGCGCTCGACCCATTGATTCATTCCGCACTTCGCCACATAGACAGAGAGACCGCACGGGGAAGTAGACCACTACCTCTCGCAGTTCCTGATAGGTCATGGCGCTTTCAGAGCGTACTTGTACCGATTTGGGTTGAACGACGATGCCTCGTGCCCATATACCAATCGACCCGGAAGGATGCAGAGTATGTGCTGTGCCAATGCGCACGCTTCGCGAAGAAGCGGGAGATTCTACAACGGAGCCTCTGACAGGACCTGTCCCCAGAGACTATCGTGGGCAAGATGTTGGCCAGCGAGTCCTAACGGCGGTGCCGTAGGGAGGCGTGATGTTATGGGAGGTGTTTTTAGTGAGTATACCGGTCTCGGCGAGTCCCACACACACGTTTTTGTGTAAACATATACACACGCACACACAAACACACTGCCACTGCCCACGACAACCACGACTTCGTCGGCTTCGCAGACGACGTCACGGTGGTAGTAGTTGCGAAGCTCCTGGTGGAAGTCGTCCAGTTGGCAGAGAAGGCTGTCGGCCTGATCCGTCGATGGCTCACCATGAATGGATTGCAACTGGTTAATCAGAAGACGGAGAAAAGGCTTGACTGGCAGAGCGGACCCGGCTGGCCGTTGCTGCTGAAGGCAGACGACTGGTAAAGAGCGTCGGTCTGGGCCTGTCTTTTATTCCGTGCTGTTCGGTACTGCCATTCCGAGCAGGTAATAATCCTCGTTCGTCGAAAAGGACCTGCATCTTGGAAAATGATTTCGATTGGAATGTTTCAATAATGCGATATTTATGCAAATTATTAATAGGAGCAATGGGTAGGTTATAAAATATATTATATATATTTTTTCAAATAAACACTATATACCCTTTATAGGGTATGTGTTAGGTAAAAAGGAAACTTAAAATACATTATATTTTATAACTTAATATAATGCGGAAACGAGCTTCTCTTCGTGTATCCTGCGACAGGTCTATCAATGGATGGGGGCTTGTCGCCAGTTTCAACGGGTGGGTTCGGTCCATTTGTCCATTTTTGAAAACGGTTTTGCAAGAGACAACAATCCGTAACGTTTTTATTATTTTTCTTGTCCGTGTACTAATGTTGTCCAGTCCGTCTTATTTAATGCAATTCTTTTTGCTTCATTGTAAGTTATTTTCTTTTCTTCTAGAGTACTTGTTATTGTTCCGTGTTTGTCTCGGCCTTCCTCTCAGTCTTTTGTAGTTATTCGAGCTTCACTAACCTGTTTTACTGGTCTTATATCAGGCATTCTTTGTAGATGCCCAAACCAACTGAGTTGTCTTTTCTTAACAAATTCAAGGGTTGTTTTAATGGATAGGTCTTCTCTGATTTTTGTTTTTTAACCGATTTATTTTTGTAACTCCCTTTGCGCCTCTAAGGTACTTCATTTCAACCGCTTGAATTTTGCTTTTATGTTCTTTGTCAAGTGTCCATGTTTCACAGCTAAATGTTAGCATTGGTCTATATAGAGATTTGAAAACTTTCACTTTGGCCTGTTTTGATATTTCTCGGTTTCAGATGAAATGTTGTCTCATTGTGTGGTATACTTTCATTATGTTGTTTATTCTGGTGTCTATTTCTATGTTCTGTTTTCCATTGTCTTGTATTGTAATTCTTAAATATTTATATGTTTTTGTTTGTTCTAATGTTTCTTTATTCAGTTCAATATATATATTTTGGTCGTCTTCGCTTATGCACATTGTTTTAGTTTCCATATGTTTATGTTTTGTTTTAAATCATTTTCATTTGCAGCAAAGAGTACTATATCGTCGCAAATAATTCTTCCGATATTAGATCTGGTTTCATTTTATATCCAATAAGTAATTTTTTAGTTTTTCTGCTACATTTTCTTGTTATTTCATTTATAAAGTTTATAAACAATAATGGGTTGGGACTTCCTCCTTGTCTTAAACCCGTTTTGGTTTTAAATGATTTTGACATTTTTGAATTGTATATAACGTGATTCTCAGTGTTGGAATATATTTGTTTTATAAGTCTTATTATTTTATGGTCGATGTTATGTTGTCCTAGAATATTACATAGTACCGGGTGACCCATTTTAATAAATCCACTGGAATATCTCGACACATATGCGTCCTACAAAAAAATGTTCCAAATAAAAGTTTGATGGTTTCGAAAGGGCCATCTAATCCTATACAAATTTTTTCACCCCCACCCTCCAGGGGGGTGGGGCAGGGGGTCAACTTTTATATCTTAAATGGGAACCCTTATTTTTATTGCAGGTTCGGATTCTACATAAAAAAATATGAAGATTTCATTTGAACTTTTTTTTGCAATCGCAAAAATAACATTAATAAAGCCAAAAAACGATAAAATCGTCACTTTTAATTGTTCGTCATTGAAATGGAGTGCGTCATCTTATCGCGTAGGGTCAATGCACCAGTGAATGGCTGGTTATTCTAGCAAAATTGTTGACAAAAAGATGATAAACCGCGCCCCGTTTACTTCCTGGAAAATGAAACAAACCGTCTGACGAAAATCATAACAAACATTCTGACGAAAATCAAAACAAGCAATTTGCCAAAAATGTTGTTTAGTTGCAATTAGTTTTCCGGACATTTCGCACAAAAAATGCGGCGGCTCGTGATAATTGCATTATCTGACAATCAACCAAAATGGCCGATTATTCACCGAATGAGAAGGTGGATTGCAGCGCCATCTATCACGAATTCGAAAAAAAAGTTCAAATAAAATCTTCATATTTTTTTATGTAGAATCCGAACCTGCAATAAAAAATAAGGGTTCCCATTTAAGATATAAAAGTTGACCCCCTGCCCGGCCCCCTGGAGGGTGGGGGTGAAAAAATTTGTATAGGATCAGATGGCCCTTTCGAAATCATCAAACTTTTATTTGAAACATTTTTTTGTAGGGCGCATATGTGTCGAGATATTCCAGTGGATTTATTAAAATGGGTCACCCGGTATATTTCTATTCACTCTGTCAAATGCCTTTTCTAAATCAATAAAAGCTAAAACCATTATTTTCTGTTGTTGTTGAAACCTTTCGCTTATTTGTCATATTGTGAACATGTGGTCTTGTACACTTCGTCCTTTTCTAGTTTCACATTGTGTTTCTTCCAAATTATTTTTTCCCTAATTCTGTTTGCTATTATTGGTTCGAATATTTCCATGGTGTTGTTTAGTAGGTTTACTCGTCTTTGCAATTATCTCTATTTCAGGATTTATAGATTGGTGCTATTAAGGCTTTATCCAAGTTTCAGGTATTTTTTCGTCAGTCCATACTCTATTTATAATGTATAGTAGTAGATTTTTTCCTGTTTCGTCTAGGTTCTAGGTTATAAAATAGATTAAAATATAATTACGCATTTGTTACGATGCACAGTGGTGCAGCAGAATTTTGTGCATTGTGGTCGGCATGCAATACTAGGGGTACAGTTGTACGTAGAAACGGGCCGTGTCTATACAATACTCTTCAAATTTGGGTATATTGATTTGAAAGCCACAATATAAGGCCTGCAAAATGACGTGAAATTTCTTGATCAAAGTTACGTCACTTCCAGTGATTAGGGCCGAAAGTGTGGCATTTAAAAAAAAAAACGGGGCGCAGTGTTTCCGTCGTTCGTACTTCCGTACCCCTGTTTTAGCATAACGACCAAAAGTCCCAACTTGTTGCGGAATCCCTCTTGAATTGATTGTTTGCGAAGTTCGACCTTCGACTTGTCTTCGCCGCGATTGTGCCATTTATTAATCTCCAGTTTGTACGATATATGCAAAAGGCATTAAAAAAATCGTTTCCAGGCATGCAAAATACTACAAAAACAAGAGGGCTTTTTGTTTTAAAGTGCTTAATTCCTTTTTTATGAACGTTTTTGTACGAGGATTTAAGCCCGAAAAATGAACTTTTTTTTCAAACATGCGCCATTTTGTTTAGAATCAAAATTTTCAAATCCGGCCCGTATTTTTTTAGAGTATCCATCAGAGATTCAGAAAACATTTACTTTTTTGTACCAGGTCCATTGCTGTTTCCAGGATCTTTTCGCCCGTTTTGCCCTACGCTTCGAGAGAGACCTCCATTTCCTTTATTTTGTTACGTCATGTTTAAAAATTTTCTTTAAAAAAAAAATTGGAAATAAAGTTCAATGTGCATACAATAAAGACATGAAAACAGTTTTTTAATAGGACTTTTAGATTTAGTTTAAAAAAATTTAGAAAATGACCTTTTTTCCCAGTCTAGAGTGGCCTAACCCTTTAATGAAAAGTTTTACAAAAATTACAATTACAAAAAAAGAGCACATTTGAGCACCTCCTGATTACGGGGCAATTATTAAGAATCAGTTAAGTAATAAGGGGACCCTAATTCGAGAGTGGGATCTAGTGGGACTTTTTTCTTATGAACATTTAAAGATTAACTTTCAAACCTGGGACTCATAAAATAGCATATTTTACACGTTACGTTACTCCAAGAGTAACCAAATTAATTTATAATACGACATATTCTTTAAAAATACTTACTTGTATTCGAAAAATCCATGTCGACTGCATTCACTGACGTTCATACGAATAAACTGGCTCGGGATCGCGGTCGCTTTGCAGCGCGCGTCGACCCTTCTCGCTGGTGCCAATGAGGGCCCAGAGCCCCCTATTCATGTTGGACCGTTATAACTGGTTATTTTTATTAGGCCAGGTACCATCCTACGTTACTAAAGTGTAAAAAGTCCCTAAATCAAACATGCATTTTTGGGTATTTTGGCCAGCTTTTCGGCATTTGGGACCACTGTGCGACGTTCAGGTAAACTGACTGCCACACAGTGGGCCAAAGCATGAAAAAACCTGGTAAAAATATTAAACGTGTAAGAATATTCTTCAAATTGTTTCTTATATGATCTTCTTCAGATAACTGACCAATTGAAAGCGGCGAAACTTCTATGATGGCGTAACTGTGAATTAATACAATGTGTACGGAAGTCGGCATTTGATACTACGAGTACAATTCAACATTGATACAAATCCAGGTTTTGGCGTATCAATAATCAAACCAAACATTGAAAACATTATTTCTGGATGGCCATTTTTTTCCTTCTTATCACCGTCGGATTTATATGCTGCATGCAGAAACTCCTCTACGAATCTAATTCATGCATGAAATGACCAAATTCCGAAACAATGGTATTTTTCGTTAATTTGTCTACATACAAGGGATCGATGCTGCCAAAATCTTTGGATGTTTCCGTAACAGTATTTTTTAATCAACCATACAAAAAATCAATTCATGTCTTATTTTGGCTATCAATAACAGTTTCAAAAGGAACGAGATTTTCGATATGAAGATGCTCGGAATGACTATTTTTAGAGATTTTCTTCAAAAATTGCAACCGTAGGCCTATTTGGCGTAAAGGACGGTTTTGGATTTATCGAAACGTCAACTTCAACATTCCCGCCAACTATACCCTTGATACAACGTAGCCTGCAGTTAACGCGCTACAGCTCCCTGCTCAGTAAAGTCGAGTTTATAAGTTTATTAGCATGTATTAGCAGCTACTTTTTGGTTTCTCATATTCTGTATACAAATACACTTGGCAAGTTATTTTTCTAAGCAGAGAAACGCGGAGAAATAATCTTGAAAGGAACGCAAAATTTGTGAAGATATATTCAATAAATTCGTATGTATATGTGTGAAACTTACCCATCGGGGTGCAATCTATTATTGGAATCCGCAGATTAAGGCTAGAATTCCGAATTATGATTGTAGAATACTCTCAATTACAGCTTTAAAAACTGTCACTTTTTACTGTTTACGGTTAGCTTTACTTTGCCGGGTCATTCAAAGTAGACTGGCTACTGGAATGTCATTCCAGCACTGAATTCATGTACATCAGTGCATTCTACATCTAATTTTATAAACCAGTTATATAAGTAATTTGTAAATTAGCGCTATTTTATCACAGAGAAGGTAAGGCTATTTTAGTAAGGCCTTGTTAAAACTAGACAGTCTTAGCCAAGTGCATGAATTATTTTTTGCGATATTTATTATCTCCTCCTAACTATACCGGTGCCTGTAATTAATTTTAATGTTATTAATGATAGCTATAATGCAAAATATGATTTTTAACATGCAGATTCAGACTCTTCTTTTCTCAAAACACCATATTACCTATATTCTATGATGTCCTTTATTTTGCAATAGATATGTATTTACCAAATAAAGTCACAAAGAGTTCTTCATTTCTGTTGTGGTTTCCAAAAGTTGCTATTCAGTTAGTTAAGCAGAAAAAAGCAGGTCATGGTAAATAGACAGTCACTTCAATTAAATGATTAACATAATTTTGTTAACTTAAAAAGTAAATGTAAATCTGAAATTGTATCATGTTATAAAAGATACATAAGTAATATTAAAATGTCCATTCCTCATAACATGCTGTTATGATATGGCAACAGTTTACCAACCCTTTACAAACATACACTTTTCATTTGAGCCTAAAATGATGATCGATTCAGTGCACAATTAGTGTCTTCTAAATGATTGTTGTTTATCACATAACTGTACATCAATGGCTTTGAGATTTTAAATGAGAAAAACGTACCAATGTAGTTCACAAGAATTAGGTATTCGCTCAGAGCAGGTTCGGTTGTTTCATTTATTCTTTAAATATGGAAGACACCTTTCAATATTATTTAGATACCACAAGAGTTACGTTAAATTATTAATGAAAACTATGACTTATATCAAAATCTTCTTCAAAATTGTTCATTTTCTACATTCTCTGTATTAAGTAAATATGGTAATTATTTGTTTTGAGTCCATATGATCATTATCTTGTAGGTTTAAATTTTTAATTTGCCGGATCGTATCTTAAGAACCGCCGAAGACATAAAATAAGACTAAAATAAAATCAAGCTTCTATTCCTTATATGAGTTGAAATGTTTTTTTATATTTCCGTATTTTTATTGAATTGAAAACGGATTTACTTTTATGTAAACATTCCAATAAATATTAATAGCTATAATTTTTAAGATGTTATATTGACATTTCTATGTTTGATTGTTATTATCAAAAAGTATAGAAATAATTGTAGAGAATGATAAAATGAGTATATTATAAAAAAAATCGATTTTTTCATAGGAAGCCGGATTTACAAGATAAGTGATGATGGCAACATCATTTTTAACAAGCGCGCAAATGAATGTCACAGAATAATAATTATCTCTATCATATGTAAGAAGATTTTCGATATAGACCCTCAAACAAGTTACGAAAAAGGGGGCCATTCCATTTTCCTTATTTAATAGTTATTTATTAATAGTGTGCATTTATCATTCTGCAGATTTATTAATACGAAAATAGGATTTGAAATTAAACTTTTAGTTATATGTAATTTCTGTTTTTTTTCCTTTAACAATGCAAAAAATGTTTTAAACATGATTAACATACTATATGAGTTACGTTAAATTTATATAATAATATATACATACATGGTGGAAACTTTAACTGGAATAAATCCAAAAAATCCCGTCAAGTATTTCAAAATAAATAAACAATTAACTTTGTTGATGTCACTTTTTATTATTTATTTATTTTTATTATTTATTTTGAATTATCAAAATGTATCACGAAGTGAAAGCCTCCACAATTACTTATTTACGTCAAGTATTGTTTTTTCTTGCCCTCATTTCTATGTATATGCGGTTTGTTTATCTGTTCCCCCACCCACCACCGACTTTTTTTCAAATGGAAAGGTATGTCAAGTGGCACCTCGTTTTAAAGATCTCTTCGCAAGGAATACAATCCGATATTAGTTCTTGAATATTTTCATAGCCCACGTGATAAAAATGAAAATCAAATTTATAACTTCAATATTATTTGATGCCATAAATGTTCAAATTTCTTTCTTGGCAAAGTGAAATTTGATGATAGCATGCATATCTAATATTTTTTTAACATTTCTGGTGTGACTTGCCGTATTTTATGCCTAATACATTGCGACATTGACGACCTTAAGCAAATCGCCTATATCGAAGTTATGAATTTTATTCCAGTTAAAGTTTCCACCCTGTATATTGTGATGGAAACATTACCAATTTAAAAATTTATTGAAACAGGTTAAATCTATATAAAAATTATGTTAAATTATTAAAATGATTAGTAGTTTATAAATATTACAAATGATAGCTAATGCAATGTATTGTGGCTTTACTTCGTTGTTATTGACAAATAAAACATGCATGTAATCCTGTATAGTTTGTCGTAAAAACTATAAAATTCATAATTTTCTTTTTCTTTAATTTAATGTTGTTAGAGAAACCTGAATAATAATAGTTTCAAAATTCTATCTCGAATTAATCAATATCATTTATATCTAGAAGATGGTTAGACTAAATAAAATGTTGAACGTAATGAAAAATAAAAATATTTACTAGGATATAATAGTAGTTACACTAGCAATACTCTTTTAAATTATAGTTTTATTTAAGACCTTGATTAATTATTAGAATGAATAAGAAAGTTTAGATTATGGATTGAGTGAAATATATTATTTATATATTGTTTTCATATAATGAGAATCAATTGAAATATATTCCCGGCCAATTCATTTCAGTACCAACAAACTTATTTAATCGAGAGTAATTTATCTTGTACTCGTAGTTTATAGATTCCATTGTTATATCTGTGCATCGTAGGAATTTCAATAATGCAATAATGATTTCACTACATATCTATTGGGGATTTCGCCGTATTTTTTTGGTAAAATTAAGGTGGTATTTAGGTACTATTTATAGTAAATAATATTGTAAATAATATGATATATAAAGAAATACTTTTATAAAATTTGATGATAATAAGTATTGTGATTTAAAGTACTTTACTGTGCATATATAATATATTCCTAAGATTGTACTAAAATTAGAAAAATAAGCGAGTTTTAAACCTGCCTTAAACACAATAATAATATGGAAAAAAATACAACTTACAATATAAAAAATTGAAAGTAAAAACTACAAATCGCTAATACAATTACAATTTAGTACAATAATTGTATCATAGCAATTATAATAGTAATAGTTGACTACTGACTAGTAGTCAGTCATTTTAGTTATGATGTATTGATACTTGTGTATTATTATTTAATTTCTAGTTAAATTATGAACTATTTCTTACTGCTTAAAATAATCTTTCCTTTTAAAACATTTTTAAGGCAACGATTTTGATATTTAATATAATTATCTAACGGCATATTTTAATACGAACGAATTATATTTTAAACGAGAATATTCAAATATATGACATGCATATGTTATAAAATATTGTTATTAGTATATTGATTAAAGAATATGAGTTCTAGTACATGTAAGAAAAAAACTATATGAACTAATTAGAAAAGGTCATGTTTGAAAAAGGGGGACTTTAAAAACGAGGTCGCGAGGCTTGACGTAAATATGATATGATAAACACTTTAGGCATTACTCCTTTGAGTAATCTACAAGTATTTACACAAGTAATTATAGCACCGAATCTTTATTTATTTTATTATGTCCAAATAAATGTTTACGAAAATGCTCTTTTTGGTATAAAACTAATAGCTGTTTCGCGTAACTGCATCATACTGAAAGTATATTGTTATATTTTATATTTTTAAAATTAACATACAGAGTTTCAGTAGTTTTTGATTTATGGCGACAATGTTATTTTTTAATGGTTTCGATTTTTTTATTTCACAACTTTCTCTTTATTATTTCACACAAAAAAAACTAAATTTATAATGAATTTTTTCATTTAGTTTACTATTTACAAAAACGTTATTGATGTATTCTTCATGACAAGACTTTTTATTATACACAACTACCAAAAGTGGTCAACATTGACGTAGAGTGCAGTAATACCCTCTATAGAAATAAAACATTTTGGTATACAATTAGTGATGGATGCAATAACATATACTACAACGAACTAAAGGATTTTAATACATTTTATTATGCAATAACAGCTAGTTTGGAATACATTATACTTGACATTCAAGGCAAAAGTTATTATGCAAGAAATGACAAAAGAATTTACTTCTACAAATTGTTGTATGTAATAAGATGAATTTACTTTATAAAAAGTGTGTGAGGTATTTAGAAGAGATCAGAGGTTATAAGGAGAGGTAGTTAAGAATGTTTTAATTATACAATAGACACGGGTTTAAAAATGACATTGGACATGTAAAAAATAGACGGTGTTTAAGTAAATATGCAAATAGTTTGACGTATGGGATTGCTGGAAAGAAGATTGCCATCCAACAACCATTATAAAATTATATAATTATCTGGATTGTTCTGAAACATATATTATTAATAATGAAACATTAATATAACAAATTTAATTATGTATGAATAATAGATTTGTTTTTCTTCGAACACACGATTTTACTTTGCCTATAGAATTTTTTGAAATATTTTTAAACAAAAATATCCGTTTCGGGGTCCCTTGAGTCGAATACATTAATTTCTGGAAATTTGTGTGTGTGTGGGTCTGTATCTCAGAAACGATTCATCCTCTCGAGATGAAACTTTAAATTAAATTTAAGGTTTTAACGTTAAAAATTGGAACTGAAAAACTTTTTCAAACAAAAGTTAAATGGAATGAGGAATTGAACAAGTTTTATTAAAATATGTTTTTGTAAAGATCTTGACTTGAGAAAAAAAATTAAAAATTAATAATTTTGAGATTTCTTGCTTATTGCTAAATAGCGACAGTACTTACATTTTTACTTAAGAATCCTTATAAACATGTCCGGCACATCCACCAAAATGACATCGCATTTAAAAAGTAAAATTTTATGAAGCACAAAATTTTAAATTTTATCATAGGCTAAACACTGTCATTAGTTACAATAATAATAAACTTGAACCATCGATTTAGTATGTTTTAAAATGACTAACACTTCAAACGATTCAAAAGGACAAGTTATATGTTTCCATTTAAAAAATGTTTGCGTCATATCTCGAAAAATAATGGCGATAAAAATTTTCTGAATATTTTTTATTAATCTGCATAAAATTATCTAAAACTTTTTTTTTCTCTATCAGTTATAATAACCGAGATATATTGATTTCAAAAAATTGACACTTTTTTCAAAATATCTAGTTACCCTTGACTTTTTTGAAAACGGAATTTGATTCGTCTCGTAAATGTACACTTCTTTTTCCATTTAACCGTTTTTCTATCTCTTATAGTTTCTGAGGTCCCCATCGAGAACATCGAAAAAAACTCACCCTGTATATATATATATATATATATATATATATATATATATATATATATATATATATATATATGTATTAGAATTGATCAGAAATTTGAGGGGAATGGTTGTGTACATATTGCCAGGAATAAAAGGAGAACGTCTTAAGAAACTGTAAATATATTGGCAAGAATAACAGTAAATCCTACATTAAGTGTAAGTGATGACACTTTTCGAAGCTACTTTTCTTACAAATCTACCATTCATCGAATTTTAAAAGCTTATAGTTACCAACCCTATAAAAGACGAAATCATCAAGAACTGCTAGCAGTTGATCCAGATTCAAGATCTAAATTTTGTAATGGAAATGGAAAAGTGTAACGAGAATAAAGGGTTTCCAAATAGTTTGTGTTTTGCCGATAAATGTACTTTTTATTTGGTGTCTGAAAATAACGAACAAAATAATCCTCATTGGTCTCAAAAATTCTTCATATTGCAACATCAAGAACAGAATATCCACAAAAACTTAATATATGGGCAAGAATTTTGCTATTATTATAAACAACTGCAATTGTTTTACTTTCATCTTTTTCATGGCTACCCATTTTTTATTAATAATAAAATTTAAAATGACTATAACTCACTTATTTTTAGAAATAACTATGTCATATGCCATATTAGATTTAAGAGAAAAAAATTACCTTTTGAATGAGGCCATAGCCAACTATGGTTTCCATTTAAAAAAATGTAAGTTTGCATCATATCTCGGAAAATAATGGCGATAAAAATTTTCTGACTATTTTTTAATTATTTACATAAAATTATCTAAAACTTTGTCCTTTACAGTTTTTTCTATCTATTATAATAACCGAGATATATTGATTTGAAAAAATTGACACTTTTTACTTTTTTCAAAATATCTAGTTACCCTTGACTTTTTTGAAAACTTTGAAAGTGGAATTTTATTCGTCTCGTAAATCTACACTTCTTTCCCCATTTAACCGTTTCTCTATCTCTTATAGTTTCCGAGAACCCCATAGAGAACATCGAAAAAAACTCACCCTGTATATATATATATGTTGAAAACGAAGTAACGGATAATTGTTATTATTCAAGTTAACGGGTAATTATGTCCATCCAGGGAGGACACAATTCTATCTAGCCTTTTATTTCCACTTAGTGCTAATATTTCGCTAATAATAGATGATGCTAAAAAAACTTCGGGTGTTGTCCCGCGTGGTGTTTTTCGAGTTTTCTTAACGTTTCGGCGACTTTACATTCGCCATCTTCAGGAGTACGTGTGTTGGTAAATTGAAATATTCAATTAAACTGATTTAAAACGCAAAATATATACAAACATGAATTTCAGTTGGTAATGTTTTACTACATTATTTCTTTGAATTTCTTAATTGTTTATTATTTTTTCCTATTTTTTGATTTATTATATTTATTTATATTTATATTAGATATTAGGTAGTTAATTTTAAGAAGACAATAAAATAAGTACAGTATTTTTTTTACTTTCTACTCACTGCATTAAAAACTGTTCCTTTTATTCCAAAATGTATGCTATAAAATATAAATATACAAGAATGTTATATTTATCGATAAAAGCACAAAGTACACGTAGCAAGTATAGGGAGACCGCCGATTCTCTTTTTAAGAAAATCTCTACTCATTATTAAATGAGTCAAAACCTCCTGATTGGGATTAGGTGCCTTTATGAAATATCTGAAGAATTATCATTTCTACTCCTTCCCCTCGTTCGGTACTGAGGAGATGATGTTCCTTTGTGATTATACGTCCAAAGGAGGCAATTTACTCTTAATAATTGGGAGGTAATTTTCTAAAAAAGTTGAGGTTAGGTCCATAGAAGCGGCAAAATGAGGGTTACGACCCTTTGTGTGCGTATGGTCAACGATGTAAGTTACTATCGAGCAATCATAGAAGATAAATAATCTATTAATCAGAATTCAAAGGGGCCCTTCAGACTTTGACCTTGCAGGCTTCCCAAGCAAGTCTGGATAAATTATACCTAATGTGTGCCATAGCGTTATAGGCAGACCACCCACACGAGGTGTTACCCTCATGATGCTTCAAGGACAACTGGTGTATAATGAATAAAATGTCAAATATGTAGATAATAGTCAACTGATTTACGACGCACTTAGTTGAAAATCCATATTATATCTAATTAATAATAATTGTTTGATTTTCAAAATTGTATGTAACTCACTACAATTGTTTCGCCACAAAGTCAATATTGCAAGCCCCCTTCGGACTTGAGACAAGTTACAGATTTCCCATGTATCAACGTTCAAAGGGGACCTGTCCCATTTCAGAGACTTATTGATCAATAGATTAAATTTGATAGTGTAAAAATTTCATGTTCATGTGTTGATAATTACAGAAAGTTATAAAAATGGATGATTTTAATCCGTTTGGAATGAGTTTTATGATACATCTTTCGTATTAATAAGAGGGATGGATGGGGATATGAAAACTCGTTTTGAGAAAATACTCCAAGGCGAATGTAGTGATTATGCTAGTATGGTAAATAAATTGTTATTTTATGATATATAAGTTATTGTACAATTTTGATTTGTAGCAAGTAATTTTAAATTATTATCATGGAAAGTTATAAAAATAAAGTAGTAGTGTATAAATCTAAAACCATTATTCATAATATGTGTGCTGAAAAAAATTAAAAGAATTAAGTTAGCGATTGATTTTTGCTTAGAAACTGGTTTAAGGGAAACATATATAATGAAAGATTTTAGTAGAAGCATTTATTTGTAATAGATATTAAGGCTAAGCTCTTTGGTGGTTGCATGAAAAAAATGTATAGTACTTTTTAATATTTGTTGCATTTTATGTACCTATATAATATAATGATTATCCGTAATCGCTTCAGTCGAAAGAGAACTATCAAATGGGACTGTCCTAGTCTTAAATAAATAAATAAATCACCATTTGAAATTCACTTGTCTGGATAAATTACTGTGGTTCTGAGATTAAAATAGGGAAACGATTATCAAGAGACGATACAGGAATAAACTAGCTAGACTAGCTTGTAAAGAGCACGATATAGTTTATAATAATACAGATAATTTACATGAAAGGTATATAAATGATCAAAGGTTGCGAAAAACTGCGAAACAATTATTAGGAAAGTTGGTCCAAGCTTTGGTGAGAAGGTTGGATCGGCAATAGTCGCAGTAGTAATGAAAGGAAGAATTACGTTCGAAATGAGTATGAAAAAGAGAAAATGTATGATCAGAAATCGCAAATGGAAACGAAAGAAAGTTGGTGGTATATTAACGTTTAACAAGGTAATTTCAATTGCTAGAAATGCAATAAGAAAGAGTAAAGATAAAAGTTTATTTGATGCTACAAAAAAAATTAAAATTTCGAACACGTAGAATCATATCTATTCCGAAGCATGTAGGACTTAACAGCAGCAATTGCTGAAGCTGTGAATGATGTGAAAAGTACCAAGGAAAGGCAAAAAGAAACTAAGACATAATCGAGCTATGAAAAGTAAAGCAATAGATTCACGATTTTGATAATTGACTAAATTATTGAAACGGCCTTCGTTCAGGGTTGTCTACATGAAAAATGCATTGACAAAAAAATAAAAGAAATGAGAGTGTAATAATTTATTTAGATAATAAGGAAAGTGAAGGAACTCATTGGGTCACTTATAAAAAGAGTGGTGATACAGTAAAATATTTTGACAGTTTTGGTAACCTAACTTCTGATTGAAATTGAACCATATTTCAGACCGGATGGCATGAATAGAAAATGTGGCGTTCGTTTACATTTACGTTGGCCGGAATAACTTCGGAGTTGATTTGCAAATATAATCTACCAATTTATTAAAACAATGATTTTGAAGAGTATGAAATGGCTTTACTAAATTTTGAGTCGTTCAATTTCATTCCGAACGTAGACATATCGAATAATTTATTTCACTATGCAGTAGGAAAATGAGAGAAAAAAAATAGAGTTATATGTTGGAATTTATGGTTTGGAAGATATTGATTATATCGAGTAAGAGAAGAATAAAGGAGGGTAGTGATAATTTTTTGCATTCGATTGCAATGATTAATTAACTTCAGATTTACTCCTCTTGTATCATACTTGAATATTTTGTCTAATAGTATATCATTATCAATCGAATGCTTTAGTCAAGTATATGAATATTCCTAAAGGAATTTGTTTATTCCCCAAAGTATTTGTAATTATGGTGGTTAATTCCAACATTGCTGTGGTTGTGGATTTACTTTCTAGATATCCATATTATGAAATATGAAATAAATCATGTTTATTAAAAAACTATTCTATTTTTAATCATCTTTTCAAGAACCTACGCAAAGTATGTAATCAAACTAATGACCCTATATTTTTTAAAACAAGTGTAACAATTGAATGTTTTAGTAAGTTTGGAATGTTTTGAAAACCGATTTCTAGAATTCTGTTTATAATATATATTAAAAATGCTTTCGTACATTGTATAGAGCTTTTGATTACTTTCACGAAGACCTCATCAACTCTCGTTGTATTGAAATTGTCTAATTCACTTACAATTCTACATATTTCAATTTCCGTTACCGGCTGAAAAAAACTAGAATGAGGATTCATATTTATTGAGTCAGAATATTGAACATATGGATCATTTGCTAATACTTCCTTAGCTTCATTATTATTAAATTAAAATTATTGAATTTATTGTTATTTTTAACATCTAGAAAGTTTTCATGTGTTCATGTACAATACTCCATGTAACTTTTGACTTACTACCATTGGATGAATTCGTGTATTAATTCGTGTGCGTTGTAAAGGCACTTATTGAATCGACTTGAAGAAAGTAGAAGTTGTTTGGTTGAACAATGCTTTAATAAATACTTTCGCTTTTACAGATTATGTTTTTACGTTGCGTTGTTGATTATTTTCTGACGCCGCTTATCGGGTGTTTCAACTGTCCTCGCACACACCCGAACACTCGATTTTTTTTCCGCGGCCCGTGCACAGCGCATCGGGTAACGTCGCACGCCGGACACTAGATTTTAATGTATCATGTTTTGTTTCGGCACGTAGGCGGTAATTTCTAGCGTAAATTACACACCTAATCCGAACATGCCGCCGCCTCCTGCAGGACTGCAGCCTCCACCCTCTTAACTGATGGGCAAAATTGCCAAGCGTGTGATCGCTCGTTTGTATTCTCCCGAAGTCGTCTTGATGGTAGCCACTCGGGGAACATCATCGCTTCCAGGGTGAAGTCTTGTAATTCGTCCTACCATCCATTTCATTGGGGGAAGGTTGTCTTCCTGGACGAGGACCAGATCTCCAACATGGGGCGCTTCCTTCTGTGAAGTCCATTTGTGTCTCTGCTGACGGCTCGGGAGATACTCCTTTGTCCAGCGCCTCCAAAACTGCTGTCGGATATGTTGTATGTTTTGCCACCTTGATAATCTACTGATTTGTATGCCAGCCAAATCCGGATCTGCCACAGAGGTTACACAGTCTCCGACAAGAAAATGTCCAGGGGTTAAGTAGGAGGGGTCATTAGGATCCTCTGACATTGGTGTTAAGGGACGTGAATTTAATATTGCTTCTATCTGACAAAGTAACGTAGTAAACTCTTCAAAATTAAAATTCCCCTCCCCCATAACTCTGCGCAAATGGTTTTTAACATTTTTTATGCCGGCCTCCCAGAACCCACCAAAATGTGGTGAGCGAGGAGGTACAAAATGCCAAGTTATCCCTTCGGCGGCAAATGAATCAATCATTTTGTGCTTGTGGGTTTGATTATTGAAAAGATTGACTAAGTCCCTCAGCTCATTGTTTGCACCGACAAAATTCGTACCATTATCGGAATATACATGCGCTACTCTTCCTCGGCGTGCAATAAACCGACGAAAAGTAGCAATAAATGCTTCTGTTGACAAACTACTAATTAATTCTATGTGAACCGCTCTTGTGACGAAGCATATAAACAAAGCAGCATAAGCTTTACGCGGTTTAGAGTTTCTGCCGCCCTCTTTAATCAAGAATGGCCCACAAAGATCCACGCCCGTGCTATGGAACGGTTTCTGAATAGTTATACGAGCGGCCGGCAAATTGCCCATGATTGGGTTTGTAATAAACGGATTCGCCTTAAAACAAATTATGCATTTCCTTATTACACCCCTTACAGCATTTTTTGCAGAAATTGGCCAATATGTTGTTCTAACTGCAGCGAGTGTTGAGTTAATACCAGCGTGTAAATTTGCAATGTGTACGTGTCTAATAATTAGCTTTGTAAAATCATGTGACCCAGGCAATACTATAGGGAATTTTTGATTATAAGGTATATTCGCATGTTTTAGTCGACCCCCCACTCTTATAACTTTATTTTCGTGGTCAAAGAATGGCGCCAGTTGCCTTAAAGGACTGTTGCGGTTAATTTCGCGTGCTGTTAAAAGCTTAGAATATTCGTCCGAAAATGATTGCTTCTGCACGATTTTCACCAAAAATAGAGTTGCCTTTTTATACTCTTGATTGTTAATTGGCCCATAGCTGCGTTCATTAGCCGCCTTAGAGTTATTTAAGAATCTCAGAATATATGCAAAGACACGTGTTAATTTTGCTAAACTGGAATATTTATTAAATAATTCAAAGTTATTAATTTGTCTGTTGTTTACTGACAACGACAGGCAATTGTTTTTAATATCAGGCAAGTCTATTATTGGATTAAATTTATTTTCTGGCCTAAAAAACCTTTTCATTGCAAGGTTTCGGGATTCGCCTAACATTGAACAATTACTTTTAAATGGGAGAGTTACTGTGAACCGACCAGTTTGATCATCGCGCTTAACATTTTGAATAAAATTTTCCTCGCATTCTAATTCAAGTGGATTAAGGCATTTCTTGCTGTCGTTTACCTCCTTCAATTTCCAAAAGCGTTCTAGATCAAAATGTGGTGCAACGGATGCTAAATTGCACGATTGATTGCTATATGCAGTTACTCCCCCACCGATAACCCATCCGAAACGCGTCTTATTCAGTATCGGTTTACCTGCACCTAACTCAATTTGACCCACGCACAACGTACGCCAATAAAGGTCCGCGCCGATTAATAGATCAATTTTTCTTGAAATATTAAATTGCGGGTCGGCTAATTTAATATTGGCTGGGATATCTAAGTTATCTCTTTTAAATGTACGACTGGGCAATGGATTAGTTACATTTTGAGCAATTAAACAATTAATTTCGGTTGAATACTGATTGTACTTAGATTTCAATTTTAGTTTGCCTACTTCACTAATTGACATTTCCGTTTGATTGACACCGCTTAATTTCACACTTATTTTACTACGTGGAATTTGTAGCTTGTTAGCTAAATTACTTGAAATTATATTCGCTTGTGACCCGTTATCAAGTAGCGCTCTAGCCGTGTGTTGCTTTCCATTGGAATCAAAAACAGTCATTATTGCTGTAGATAAACAAACTTCATAATTATCACTTACGTGATTAGAGTTTGAGCTTGATGCCACATCGTCTGAATGAATTAATGTGTGGTGATGTTTTCCGCATTTAAAACAAGGGCGCCCATAACATTTTTTTAGAGCATGATTGGCGGGTTTGAGGCATTTTGCACAATAATTATTTTTTTTTAATTTGGATATACGTTGTTCCACGGATAACTTCAAAAAATGTTCGCATTTATATAATGAATGCGTTTGATTGCAAACAATGCATTTTCTTACAACCGCGGTAAAATTACTACTAGCCTTATTTTTCAAATCTCTAATGAGATTAGAACCCTCAAGCGCATCACATTTTTGTCTTACAAAATCAGTTAGTTCTTTAACTGTTATGAATTCGCTTTCTCGTTTGAGTGTTCGTTCCCATTCTAATATGGTATTCGCGTCTAACTTAGATAAAATTATAGCGACCAACAAATCACTATAATTATCAACAGGGCGCTTTAAACCTCGAAGTGATCTCACATTTTGTGTGATTGAGTCTAACACCCTTCTTAATTCAGACCCTGATTCGTTTTTACACGAAGCCGTATTCAAAATTCCCCTTAAGTGGAATAAAATTATTTTATTTTGAAAGTCGTACCGCTCCAAAATAGATTCCCAAGCCTCTTTGTAATTATTGCCTGACAAACTAATTCCCTGCAACAGCTTAGCCGCGTCGCCCGTCAAACAAGACATTAAATATCGCTGCTTTTCCAATGAGCTGAGTTTATCATTGTCATGAATCATTGATACAAACATGTCTTTGAAACCCAACCACTCGTTAAGATTTCCCGAAAAACTTGGAATATTTAATTTTGGTAAATTAATAGTTTGACTATTTTGACCTCCCGACTCTATCCTACTTACTGAATTATTTAAACTGTTTGTTGGCTCTACTTCCATAATAAGATTTTTAATTAGTTTAATTGTTTCGAAAAAACTATCATCAAAATTATCACATTCCGCTTCTGTATTAGAGGCCTCGTCAGCACTTAATAATTCAATTTGTGGCTGAATAGTGTAAAATGAATCATACGTCGTCTCTAAACGTGATAATTTATCCTTTAGTATAATTACATTAAGCTGTGTTTTATCAACAATGTTTATGTACTTATTTTTTGCACGAGTTAATTGAGATTTAAGAATACTACGCTGCTGAATTAATCCCTTTAAATCCATTTTGAATTATTTGATTTAATTATAATTTAAAATTATATGAATTTTAACTATTGACTACCTGATAGAAGCAATATAATTACACGGGGAACAGGACAACGGTAGGAAATTAATAGAGTGTCGGAGACTCGCAGAATTCCTCCAATACGCCTTCTGGTCACTCCCGCTTTGAACACGATGTTGGTAGATGCAATACCCTCCAAAAGTCGGCTAAGGCTCTGCTCAGGACACGAATGGGCGCCTTCCACGTTGTGTTCTTCAACTTCAAATTCTTCAATTCACAGGATATCTATTTACTTCGTTAGCATCCGGTTCGAAGGACCAATGTTGAATTCATCCATAGATAATTTGTATTATTATATTTTTAATTACTTATCCAGTAAATTTATTTATTTAAGCACTTTATGTATCATGTTCCTGACGAGTGTATAACCTTAGTTATAACATGAATAAATTTATTATTATTATTAAAAAAAAAAAAAAAAAAAAAACATAATCTGTAAAAACGAAAGTATTTATTAAAGCATTGTTCAACCAAACAACTTCTACTTTCTTCAAGTCGATTCAATAAGTGCCTTTACAACGCACACGAATTAATACACGAATTCAACAACCATAATATTTCTTTTTTGACTGAATTAAAACTTGGTTATATTCCTTTTTTGTTGCCTTGTAGCAGTTATTTAATATGTTCAGTAAATCAAGACTCTCTTTTAGTTTTCATATATGGTGTCAATCGTAAATGTTCTCTTTTTTCTTATTATTATTTAGTTGACACTTGATACTTGGAAAAGATTAATTGCACAATAGTAATAATTTGTTTAAAAATACATTCCATAGGCTCTCTATTTATTTTCTGTTTTAAATAGTATTTATACTGGCGAGATTATCTATACAAGTAGAACATATTTTCATCTACCTGATGAAGCCACTGTGTGGTGAAACATTGTTGAAGTACAATATTAAAAACATTCAGAAACCCTATACTGTGTCACTATTTCTAAAAATGTTGTTATGGAGTTTCGACAAGTAACAGCCTCATCAATCCAATATTGAAAATTTTACATTTTAATTTATCGCTCCTTAAAGACTTCTTTATTTTACTAGACATACAATTTACCAGATAACAAAAAATGTTCATTGTTCTCCAGAGACCGCACATTACTTTATCAATTTAGCTTATCAATTTATTTGTCTCCAAAGACCGATGATATAGTACTGGTGCAAGTAATTTAAAACTACGTTCGTATAACGCACATCACGCAATACACGTACACATATTAAGTACACAGTAGAGAGGCCGAATGGTTATTATTAACTGTTTTAAATATCTAGGAAACTATGTAAACAACCCTGTGGTTTTAATAAACTAATGGTTAAAAGTAATAATTCATTATATTATATTATTTTACTTTATTGATAATTATGTATTGAATTATATATTTGTTTATGGGAACTAAATTAAAAATTTAACTTTTTTTTTCTCCGAGGGAATATGGTATAATAAATTAGAAAAATAAATGAAATTAAATTTTTAAATTGATTTTAAAATCATTTTTATAATAAAGCTGAAGATCGAAACACGTTTCTAAGATGGTTATAAACTTGAGTGTTAAATTATTTAATTACTTTGCTATTTTATTTTTAATCACATCAACGTAAATTCATTTATTGTTCTAATTTGTCGTACCATATTCACTCACAAACTATTTTATGGGCATTTGAAGTGTAAAGAACTATTTACCTACTCTCACTTTGTAATTCATAAATTACGAACTCTTTTCGCCTGGTGTATGCGACACTTTGCGTATAATGTAACGTAATAGGAACGTAATACGGAAATTTACAGGCTCACACAGATAACAAGCTCGCTAGCTTTCTGTGCTCGCCTGTAAATTTCCGTATAACGGTCTTGCAATGTAAATAACTATACTATAGATACACTTAACAATTTTTACTTTATTTTACAGAAATAAATACGTTCAAACTAGTGATGTTTTGATAACCTTGCTATTTGTAACACGCAAATGACGTTTGTATCATTTAATATCTGTCGATATATTAGTTAGAGAAGTAGTTGTTTGAATAAATTATTTGTTTTGTAGTCTTAATAAAACTAATTTGTTATTTTCGTATTTTTATAATAATAATAATATTTATTTGGATAAAACATTATACATAATAACAATAACAATAGAAATGAAAACAAATAAATGGTGTTAGTCCGTCTGGGCTATAGACCTGCGGTCTTTCAGCCCTGTCTTGAATTTAAGGTGAGAAAAAAAAATATCTTTGCTAGCTAGCTGAACTGTCCTGATGATTCGCACAAATGAATTGATGAATTGTGAGGGGAGACCGTGCCTTAAACTAATGAGTATTTTTCTAATTATTGGTTAATTTTCTACAAAGTAAAGGACTAAAATTGGGTTGAATATAAGACGAATTATATAAGTTAACGCAACGAAACAATCAGCAATAAAAATAATAGTAAATTAAATGTAAATTTCAACTATAAGATTTAAATCGATAATAAACCTTTAAAAGTTTTACACATACATACATAAATAAGACAGTAAAATTATGATAAGATTACGGACATCCACATATTTTGTTATAAATAAGATTTAACATAAACATAAGGTATATTTATTTATTTACGGAAAACATTATTTTTACAAGTTATAAATTTAGAATACAATTTAAACTAAAATACTTATATTACTTACGGTACTAAATGACATAGAAAAGCGAAAAACAGAAACGTTGAGAAACAAATAAGTACAATAATTCAAATGTGGTATGAATCCCAATATAACATAATATAAATATATACATATACTTAAATAAAACAATACTATATTTTCACACATACAATAAAAATAATCTATGAAAAATCAAGTACAAATATAGAAATCTGTAAACTTAAGGCTATACTTAAACGATATAAAAGACGAATTATAAATAAGAAACTTGAATCTGAAATTTATTTAAGATGCACTCATTAATACTAAAATATGCTTTTTTATGTGTGACTTTATACATCGTTTAATTTGTTTCTGGGATAGAGATATTACTGACTGATGCAATAAAATAAAAAAGGACCATAGAAATTTACTCCGTTCATACATCGAGAGAGTCTTGATCGACATGGATAAATTAAGTCGGGACTTCCAGTTAGATGATCGAGCAATTGATAGTGAGTACCATATGAATCAACGTTTTTATAAACATACATATGACATTCTACAAGAAATAAACCTGGCAATGTTTTAAGTTTTAAAGTGTTTCTGTAGTCTTCCCTATAACCTACCCTTGTTAGAATGCGGATCGCACGATTACTCAAGTTTCTTACTAAATAAGTAATTCGACTAAGTTTCAAACTAAGTTCTTTTTCATGCTCCTTCCAGAAAAGCTTAGTGTTGATTCTAAGATCCAAAAACTTGCACGACCCCATTTCTTCACTGCAATGATTTAAAGTAAAGGTGAGATTTAGGGTTTTAGATACATTTAGAAAAAACTTATTCGAAGTAAACCACTCACGTCATTGTTTATGGCTTCTCTTTAGTGCAGCGCGGCCTCATGATTATTGGATGCAGTGATAGACGTTGTATCATTTGCATACAAAATTATCGTACCGTGATTTATATAGGTAGATAGATCATTCATAATAATTAAGAATAACAGTGGCCCTAAAATTGAAGCTTTTGGGGCATCGTACGATATATGACAGAAATCAGATAACCAATTTTTAAAAGTATGCACTGAGTCCTATTTTAGAGGTAGGAATTTATTAAACGATAACTTTCCGTACTGAAATTATCAGAATATTATTTACGAAGCAAGATATCATGAGAAACGTGCCTTACTGAGATCAAAAAAGGATGTTGCTGCATACTGACTAGCTTCAATAGTAATAATTTCAGATATAAAAGCCCGAACTGCGTCCTCCGTCAATGGTCCTCTTCGAAAACCATATTAATTGTCGTTTAAAATTTGCCCTTATCTAAAACAAAATTATATTTGTTAAAAAAGCAATACTTAATAAATTTTTGAAATAATTGGCAATGAGGAAATTGGGAGATAGTTATTGATGTCTTCAGTTGAGCCCTTTTTCGGCATAACGGTCGCTATCTTAACAAAAGTAGGAAACATGTTACAAAGAATGCAGACATGGCCTAATACGGGGGCTTGTTATGATATCTTTGATAGATTTTATTAACCCACTAGTCATTGCTACTAGTCAGGGCTACTGACTAATATAGGTGGGCCGAGCGAGGAGACTAGGAGGCTCCTAGTCACGGTGGGAGCAGCGAGGTTGCTTTACGCCGCCCCGGCATGGGAAAGGGCGGTGGAGTCACGGAGGAATTCGGAGAGGCTACGAAGAGCGTTAAGGGTGGGAGCCCTCAGAATAATTAGAGGGTACCGCACGGTCTCAACAGACGCGGCAGAGGTGCTGGCATCGGCTCCCCCGGCGGACCTGATGCTACAGGAGAGGGCCCAAGTTTACAGGGCGAAAAAGAGCGGTATGCCTAAGAGTGAGGCCAAAAGGACGGTGCGGAGCTGGGTGAGTGGCAGCAGAGGTGGACCGATGGAACGAAAGGGCAATGGACGAGAACCTTAATTCCACAACTGGGGCCCTGGGTCCATCGCAAGAAGAAGCTCACGTATCTGTGTAATTTGTATAAGTACGCTGTTTTGCATCACGTAAAGCACATTTATAGTATTGTTTAAATTTTATAAAATCCAAGAGCTGGTGATTTCATAAAAGCACCTTTCAATAAAAATAAAGATTCACTCATTTGTTTCAACTCAGAGATGAACAATACTACGTCATTATCAAACATTTTTGTTTTGTTAAAGGAAAATAAATTAAAATATGTTCTCTAATAGTTCGATAAATGATTGAAAAACCATATTTGCACCTTGACATATATAAAAGAAAGAAAAATCTATGTTTTGTAATATATAAAACAATTCGAGTATACCTTTGTAACGTACCGTTATTAATATTGTGTTCATGTTTAGTTTACAGTTTATTACCTTTGTTGTGTTAATTTAAGGTTTTCTTTACTTTACCGGTTTCTGTATTAGTTTAGTTACTTATTGTTTCGTCTGAATCGAAGGCGTGATTTGCTAGTACATTTTATTATAAAATGGAAAATTAACACAAGTTTAGAAGGGACATTAACCATTTCCGAAAATGCGTTTCTTTAGTTATGGTCAATTGATATTCAAAGTTAATTCCCGGCTGGTAATGAACTTGCTGTCTAAAGATAACTGTTACTAATTGTCCACGTGGTCACCCTTTTTGTTGATCAGTGTATAACTCCTATTTTTATATACTGGTCATATTTTAAATTATTAAAGTGTATCGCGATCACCCTTTTTGTTGGACCGAACACCTCTCCGATTTGTATATAATTGTTAAATTGTTTGATTTGAATGCGGACAAATCAGCTGTAGCCCACCATGCTATCACAACAGGACACAAATTTTCCCTAGATAAAATGAAATTATTAAAATTCTCCAGTAATTACAGACTTAATACCCTTGACGCAATAGAAATGAAAAAAGTGGAAAACTATTAAACTATTAAACTTCGATTTAATCCCATTAGTTAATCCTTTCCTTGAACTAATCACACCGCTCTAATCCCCAGTTAACCCAAACAGTATTATTGTAATCATCGTTACCTATTTTTACCGCCCTCACTAATCTGTATCTGCTTAGGTATAAATACTTGCTTATTTATTTTTGTATTTAGTTTAGCATTGAAAATGGTCACATCGTGACCGAAATGTACATTTGCGATCAATAAATTTTGTGAAGAAAGGAGACTCAATCTTTCATTTATAGTACAGTACATCTTCACGTAACTCAACAATCATTAAAGTACGTGGTCACTTCTTTTGTTGATCCGGATGCAACTCCGATTTGTATATATTTTTACCATATGTTAATTAGATCATTAAGTATTTCACCCATCTCCTCCGACCAAAAGTAAATTATACCTGTAAGAAAAGTTCACTACTTCAATATAAGAAATGACAACTGCGGAAAGAAGTACAAATGTCAGTAAACTAACGGCAATAACGAAATTTGGATGGATCGAGGACCTAACCGAAATCGAGGATTTGGTAAACGAGTTACACAAATTTAACCTGCTAACTCACGGTAATGTACGCGATCTTAAAACTAGGTTATTTAATTTTCTACATAAAGGTCAGACTATTGACAATAAATTACCTGATCAAAAAGCATGAAACACATGAAACACAAAATTTTGAAACTGGTTCAACATGTGAGGGGAATATTTGCGATACTTGAAGGATAATGGGGGTAAAAGTTCAAGGGTGACGAGTGCGGTTTCCTTTCTCTAGAGAGTTAGAAGAATTACAAACCGCATACAATTTTTCACAGTCGCAAATATTATAGTACAGAAATATCAAAATTTTATGGAACACATTAGATGATTTTATTAAAGATTTAAACATTTGTTTTCTCGTACATCTAACAGAACAGTTAGAAGAGAAAATCCGTACTCGTGTTCAACTCCAAGACGAAACTACAAGAAATTACATAATAGAAATGCAACAAACAGAATTTACTAAAATCTCCGTCCAGAATACCGAGAATATTCATCATAATATTCATTCTACAATTCAATAACAATTGATTAGTTTATAAATAAGTAGATATAATAGTAGACCGTCTCTATTATTCAGATAAAACAGACGAACACTTCAAAGGAATCACACCTACGTAAACGTCGTTAGACTAGGCCCAGTAAGTATTAAATATAAACAAATTAAAGTTATAGCTAATAATCACGTGTTCTATAATCATATCAATTTATCGTTTTACTTATTGTACTATTGAATTGACAATCCCAAAACATTATAACTTTGCTAAAAAATTATTATATGCGTGTATCGTATTAACGTGCGGAAATTAATTTTTATTAAAAAATTTACAAGTATATTCATGGATAGTTGTGTTCTGTCACCGCTGTCTTAATCGTATTTATTTACTGAAGAAACCTACAAACAAATAATGCCAAAGGTGAAAACCACAATACAAGAATTAATTAGAGATCATCCAGAACTAAGAAGAGAAATAAATACATTATTTTGTAAGGCATGTTTAAAAACGGTAAGTTTTATTTTAGTTTCCAACTGTATCCTAACTATTTAAGACTTGTATGTAAAACATGTTAAAATAACACTACATACAACATACAAGAACGTTTGAAAAAGTTCAAAGCAGAACTAAAAAAAAACAGCAGACAACTACACAATCTTTAGCATCATCTTTAACAAACGATAGACAATTTAAATTTAATTTACATTTGTGCAAAATTCCTTTAAATTCAAATATCCCTTTAAGAAAATTACAAAAGATGCATTTAAATCTTTCTTGAAAAAATATTGTAAAATGCGCATTCCTGATGAAAGCACCCTATGAAAAAATTATGTAGCTCTTGAAACCATACGAAAAATTAAAGATATTAACAACAATTATATATGCTTAGATGTGGATGAAACCACAGACGCTTGTGGAAAGTATGATGCTAATTTAAAAGTAGGAGTTTTGCATAAAGACATCCCGACCATCTCCAGTTTTGTAGTATATACAAAAGAATTGAAGAAAACTGATTATAACACTATAACAAAATTCATAAATGATGGATATACTGGCTTATTTGTGGCGTAGACAGTACCAAGATACAAAATGTTACTAATGCTGTCCGACTCATTTAATACATTGTACAAGTTTAGTACATGGATTTAAATGAATTGCTGAAACAATATGAATGAAATTTCCATTGGTAGATTTAATTAAAAATGGAAAAAAAGTGTTTGTAAAAGCTCCTCTGTGGGTACAATTATTCAAGGAAAGATTACTTAATATCTCACTGCCTTCTGAAGTACTGTTAATAAGATAGGAAACTTGACTAGATGCTGTGATGTACTATGCGAACAATTTTGAAGGATTTAAAAAGATTATATACGACTTTCCCAAGAGGACAAGCAAAACAGTTAATGACTGTCAATCAGTTCTTAAAACAATATAAATTTAAACATTTAAATTTTGTGAGCGTCACAATACAATCTTTAGAAAAATAAAATGTCGTTGCATGTATCTGCAAATTTCACAATAGTTTTAAAGATTCAATTTAGAAAATGCCTGGACGCATTGGTCTAGAAATAAAATTAAAATTAAAAAAAGCATTTGGTAAAAATAATACCTAAACTTAAAAATGCGCCCATAACAAGTGTGTATGCAAAGAAAGGCTTTTCCGCCTTCAAAAATGTATAAAACTTATTGAGCGACAAAAGGCATAATTTTACAATTTAACAACGAGCAACATTTAGTGGTCAACTGTTTTAATAAAAAGATTTTAGTTATATTAAATGTATACAAAATTACCATTTAATTTTTAAATACACTTACATACTATTATATATTACGTAAAGAACGTATGTTTATTTTAGTTTTAAGCAGTTACTTGTAGAATTTAATTTATATGTAAACCATATTCACAAATGCATTGCATATTAAGAAAATATAGATTTCTTTAATGCCGTTTTTTTCCTGTTTTAATGCTTTTTTTTCCCTGTATTAATGCGTTTTAAATGTTCTTTTCTCTAAATATGGTGCTTTTTTAAGTGCCTTTTTTTCCATATATTCAAGCTTTTTTGTCCGGCCTCTAGTTATTAGTATTAGTTATTATCTAATATATTATTTGTTATTTTTTATCTCTAAGCTTTTAATTATTTATCATTTATTACGTGTTATCTGTCAACTGTGAACTACTGTCAACTACTGTAAACTATTGTCAACCACTGTTAACCAATTTCAACCACTCTCAACTACTGTCAACCACTGTTAACTACTGTCAACCTTTGTCAAGTACTGTTAACTATTGTCAACCACTGTCAACTACTGTCAATAACTGTCAACTAATCTAGAAATATTCAGCATATTTTCTATTAGTTATATTAATTTTTCAGATATTTGTCATTTTCCAGTATTTTTAAAATGTCTTAATGGTCTAATTTCACGAAGAGGATTATCCGCGAGGCAATTGAAATAGAAAAACACACCGATAATCTCAATAAACGCGAAGACGCCCAACGACTACCCCCCACTTGGAAATCCATTTTATGCAAAATGCATATCTCTTCACCCGCTCCACAGATTTCAGTTCCCACAGGTACCATCAACGTAATCCCGGTTAATCCGACCTACCCTATTACAAGAAGCCGCACATGCGCCGTCAAACGTCAACCGCCAACACCGCAGGTATAAATAGCGCAGTTTAACTTAGCACGATCGCAGTTCCCCATCGAACACCGCCTGAAGAAGACCAATGCGACTTGGTCGAAACGTTGCAAATCGGTTCTTTTCAGAACCATCAAAACTTGCAAATTCGAAGATTAAAGCCGAACATTGACAATGTATGTATATACAGGGTTATTCACGCTATACGGCACGGAATATTGTGGCCAAAATACGTGACTTTCAAAAAGTTTCACTTTGGGGATATATGGGGGTCTATTAGGGCTACTTTTTAAAATTATTTTCATAATATACAGGGTGTCCCAAAAACCCTAAAAGTATCAAAGTTGTGTACAGGGTGGGCCACGAATAACGACCATTAAAAGTTTACGGGGTTCCTGCAAGAGGAAAAATCTGAAAAAATTCAACATTGTACGGTTGATTGCGATCTTACATGGAAAATATTTTTGACTTTCTATCACTTCCGGTTATACCGGAAATGGCTATCAACTTTGTTATTTTAACTAGAACATACTGTATATTATTTTATTTTTAAATTCCTTGTTCGATTGCCTACCTCTCCATATGGGTTTATTATAAATTTTATAATGTTCGTATAATATTTGCGTGTAATTGAAAAACTTTATTTTTTGAATTTAAGGAAATCCACATGTTTTCATTATAAAAATAGTTTAGTGTGATTCAATAATTCAATATTAATATTATTAATGCTATGTTATTGTAATATCCCTCCCCTGTTTAACTATTGTAGCACTAGTGCTACAATGGTTGCTATGACAATGAACATATAATATATACATTACATACAATGTACTAATCAAAAAGTAACCTACAATTATGTTATTTCATTATAGGAGTAGAAAATAGTTATTTGTACAACAAGTGTAGAAATGTTACGATTTTCCTACTCGAGTGCGGAAAAGCGCATTTCCCACGCGTTGTACACACTATTTTTTCACATACTGCATATAACATGCAATTATAAAGGTGCTTGCGATTTCATCTTTGACACTGACATATAAAAATTAGGTTATAATTACCGATAGTACGTGGGTTGTATATATTACTCTATGTACGTAACTGACACTGACATTGATTAATAGTAAATAAAAGTAGTGCGGAAAAGTGTATCCATGCGGAAAAGTGTATCTATACGGAAATGTGTTGCTATGCAACGATTTTGGATGCGGAAATGTAAGGTATTTCTATTCAGTATGTGAAAAAATGTATTATTTGTTATCTTTCATCTCTAAGCTTTTATTTATTTATCATTTATTACGTGTCAACTATAAACTACTGTCAACCACTCTCAAGTTTTTTAAGTTTTTTAATAGACTGTGCAAGTATTTGTTCTAATTCTAATTTTTTTATGTCATTTTTATCAATGTAATGTATATTTTTAAATTGTATTTTTTGTTACTTTTAATTTTATTTATTCTCTTTTATAATTAAGTCTAACTTTTAATGCCACACCTTCAACTTTGTTTTATTCACTAATTGAAAATTTATGTACAATCCTAAATGTATTGACCTGTGTAAAAACCTCAATAGTTTAATAGCACTAATAAAATTATTATTATTAACTACTGTCAACTATTGTCTACTACTATCAACTATTGTCAACCATTTTCAACTACTGTCATCCACTGTCAACTACTGTCAACCACTGTCAACCACTGTCAAGTACTGTCAACTACTGTCAACCACTGTCAAACCAGGGTCAAGCACTGTCAACAACTGTCCACCACTGTCAACCACTGTCAACCACTGTCAACCACTGTCAACTATTGTCAGCTATTTTCAAATACTGTCAACTATTGTCACCTACAGTCAAGCACTGTCAACCAATGTCAACTACTTTTAACTACTAGTAACCACTGTCAACTTCTGTCAACTACTGTCAACCACTGTCAACCACTTTCAACTACTGTCAACTACTGTCAACCACTGGCAACTACTGTCAACCATTGTTTATTTATTTGTTTATTTATTTATTAACAAATTAACAAAAACGAAAATTTTATTGAATTAGGACACAGAATTAGGAACATGCTATTAAATGCAAAATTAAACCTTAGTAGTTTATCACATAAACAAGTAAGACAGGAAATATTTACCACAAATGCTTTAGATATTTATTTAATTAATTTAGCCCAAGACATACAACTATATGTAAAGACGCGAAATCCTAAAGATTTAGAAGAAGCCATTACTTATGTACAAGACGACATCAATTTTAAAATTAGATCAAAATAACACACTAAACTATTTACCTGGAAGTAGCAAAATTAACCAATCAAATTTTAAACATGTGCCACAGTTTTCTAAACAAATCAAATGAATCAAAATTTTCAAAACAAAACCATCCAGAGACCATCATTTAACCAATTTCCTTTTCGACAACAATCGAACATATTTAGACAACCACAACAATTCCAACAATATCCCTGATTAGAATATACACAAAAACCACCAACTAACGTATTTGCTCCACGAGCGCTACCCCATTCAAGACCAACCCATGTCAGGAATTTCAACTTCCGTACCAAAATTACATTTCCATGAAATTGAACCCGATAAAGTTATTTTAGACGAAGCATCAAACACTTATCATGCACCAATACAAGTAGAATTTCCATACTGTGACAATCATCAGCCAAAAGACGATACTGATAATAATACATCAGAATTAGAAAAGACCAACAGTGACGTAAATTTTATATCACGATCCTCAAACAACGATTCGCCGGATTAAATAGTTTACCTTACTTTAAAATTCAAAATCGCCCAATTAATTTATTGATTTGGCAGCGAAATCTCTTTAATCAGCCCAGAAGTAATTGAAAACTAAAATTAAATTCACACTTGAAAGCGAACAGAACAACAAGATCAACTTTTTAGACTTTACATTGATCCACAGTGATAACAAACTTGAATTTAATATTTACCGAAAACCTACCAATATAAATTCAACTATTCCATATAATTCTAACCACCCTCTCTCACATAAACTGGCCGCATATGATTCATCGAGCATTTTCAATTCCGCTATCACCCAAAAATCAAGACCTAGAACTAAAGAAAATTTTAAAAATTGCACAAAACAATGGATACCCGGCTAGCCTCATTCAAAACCTAATCAATAAAAAGCGATATCAAAACACAAGATCTCATATCTATCCAAAAATCCCAAGCTCCAATACACAATCATTCATCACACTCACCTATCACTGTAAAACTACCGAGAAAATTGCTCACATTTTTCAAACACATAATCATCGAATTGCATTTAGAGCCAGCGGTAAATTGTCAAATACATTATTTAACGCAAAGATAAAGTCAGTCCCCTAAAAAAATTAGGTGTTTATAAAATTTCGTGTCCCGAATGCAACTCTACTTGTATAGGTTAAACAGGTCGCAGCTTCGAAACTAGATTTTCTGAACATTTCAGGGCGTATAGGTTAAATCAAAACAGTAGTACTTTTTCAAACCATTCTTTAGAATGTAAACATGAATTTCCTAAAATCCAAAATTTAAAAATTTTACATCACTGTACCAAAGGTACAAAGCTTAATCTCCTCAAATCTGCCGAAATTTTCAAAGAAAGTAATAATCCTCACGTTAATCTGCTTAACGAGCAAACAGATTTAATATACACGCCACTTTTCAAAAATCTATAATCCGTTAACGATGCGTAATCCCCTTCCTTTTACCTATCCGACAATAATTACCCCCCAACCCTCTACACATTAGTATAAATAGAACTCCTTCATTAATTTGCTTCACTTGATAATGACATTAAACCGTCGAAACTTAAGTCGTGTGTTTTTGTAATATATATATATATATATATATATATATATATATATATATATATATATATATATATATATATATTACATAATCTTTTAGTGGTTAAAACATAGTAAGTGCGTTAGTTAAGTGATAACAATAATATTAAACTATACTTTGATAAACTAAGCAAAATTAATTTACCACCGAATTCGTTAACAATTCAAACAATTAACGTAACTAAATCGAACCGCGAAATTTATGTACCAGAAATTAAATATAGCGACACAACATTTCCACAACAGGCAGGAATAAAAAATTAGATAATGTATTTAGAGTGGATCACATGAATCAAGAAGAACGAAGAACAATTATAAATATTTGCAAAAAGTATATTGATATTTTCAAACAACCAGAAGAGACACTGACTTGTACGACCGACGTTCAACATGAAATCATTACAGAAGATGAACAACCGATATTTATTAGAAACAGACGAATCCCACATGCAAATAAAGAAATTATTAAAGAACATGTTATTAATTAGTTAGAAAACGGAATAATAAAACCCAGTATTTCACCATGTTGTTTTCCAGTACATTTAGTAGACAAGAAAGTAGATGCATCCGGAAAAAGAAAAACCAGAATGGTTATAGACTATCGAGCGCTTAATGAAAAAACAATAGACGATCGATATCCACTACCCAATATAGAAGATGTGTTAGATAAATTAGGAAGAGCACAATATTTTAGCGTATTAGATTTAGCTTCAGGATACCATCAAATAGCCATGAAGGAAAATTCAAAACAAAAAACAGATTTTAACACAGACTATGGGCACTACGAGTTCAATAGAATGCCGTTTGGACCGGCGACATTTCAAAGGATGTTAGATAATGTACTTAGAGACGTAATTAATAAAGATTGCATTATATATTTGGACGACATTATAACTTTTTCACCAAATTTGGAAGAACACAAAAAATCACTTGAGCGAGTTTTCAGAAGACTTCAAAATCACAATTTACGGTTACAATTAGACAAATGCGAATTTTTTAAATGAGAAACTGAATTTTTAGGCCATATTGTGACCCTTAATGGTATAAAAGTAAATTAAATCAAAGAAATTAAGTCTTTATTTATTTATTCAAAATTTTGCGCAAATTACTCGACCCTTAACAAAATGTCTTAAAAAGAATACTAAAATTATTCACACACAAGAATTTATTGATACGTTCGAAAAATGTAAAGTTTTACTTTGTAACGACAAAGTTTTAAAGTACCCCGACAAAAATTTATACTCACAACAGACGCATCTAACGAAGCGATAGGTGCAGTTCTATCCCAAGAAAACCACCCCGTTGCATATGCATCTCGGACCCTTAATGAAGCAGAAACAAAGCACAGTACTATAGAAATGAATTGCTAGCGGTTATTTGGGCAGTTAAAACACTTCCGACCCCTATTTATACGGAACAAAATGTATAATAGAAACCGATCACAAACCCCTCACTTGGGTATTTTCTTTGAAAGAACCAAATGCAAAATTAACTTGTTGGAAATTAAAACTTCTGGAATACGAATATGAAATTATTTATAAAAAAGGAAAAGATAATAAAGTAGCAGATGCATTGTCGAGAATCAAAATTGCAGAAAATTACGTGAAATAGATTTTATGTCAGATTTAGTTGAAATAGAAGAAGGTCCCACCTAAGAAGACATATCAAGCTTAGATGAAATTTTAGCAAGATTACAAGAAGAAGGAAACTAAAATACTAAGGAAACCACCACTTCAAAATTCGAACAAAATAATGATCTTATTAATTTACAACACTACGAACAAAACGACGAAACACAAACGATTCATACCTCACGCGGAGAATTACAAATAGAAATACCATACAATGAAAATATAATCAATTTAGCAAAACATCAAATTATATTCGACTCTCATAATTCTACAAATAATGCCATTATAAAACATATAAATTTATTTTTTCTACTCCCATAGTAGTAAGTAGGCAATAACGCAATCGTTTGTTGATTAGTAACCATGGCATTATGATACATGCACGTAATGAAGAAAAAACTAGCACGTAATATATTACGTAACCATTATTATTACGAAACTCAAATCAAGTAGCCTAGACAAATGAATTTGACATTTATCGTTGTTGAATACATATTACGTTGACGTTATTTTGGTTTAATTATTATTAATAATTCATTTATTGAATGAAAGTGACTCCACAGAAGAAATTGTTGAAACTTCACCAGAAATTAGGCATCTAGCAGAACATACCGCAGAGGATCTTCTCCCGGAAAAATTCAAAGAGCGTTATGAAGTGGTTTACGGTAAATTCATGGATTGGCGTATGAATAGTGTTAAGTCTTTTTCGGAAAATGTGTTATTAGCCTATTTTGGGGAAATAAGTAAGAAATACAAACCTTCATCTCTTTGGGCCATGTATTCGATGCTGCGAAGTGTTTTAATAGTAAACATAACCTCAATATTGCAAAGTATTCCAAATTATAATGAATGGGAGTAGAAAAAGTATAGTACACAACTCGAGTTGTAAGTCACTTACGTACTCGTGGAATTACTGCACTCGCCTAACGGCTCGTGCGCAACTTTTTCCACTCGTACGTAATATATGCCTTACAACTCTCGTTATGTAATATACTATAAAAACACTAAACAAAGAATTTACTGTAATATTCCAATAAGTTACAATGAAGATGAAATTTTGAAAACTTTAAAAGAAATTATACAACTGAAAATTAAAACAACTATTTACTTTAAAAATAAAAACATGGAACGCGACATTTTACGAATTATTAGACACAATTTCAATGACACCATACGATTAGAAATAAGCAATAAAATATTGGAAGATGTAGAAGAAGAAAATCAACAATTTCAGTATTATCATACAGGAAAAACAAAACATCGAGGTATTAACGAGTATATAATTCATTAAAACGTTTTTATTATTGGCCGAATATGGAAAAAGATATTACAAAATATATTAACACTTGCAAAATTTGTAACATTTGCAAAAATGACAGAAATCCTCATAAACTCCCAGTAGCATTGACACCCACACCAACTAAACCTTTTCAAGTAATCCACATGGATTTATTTTTTGTTCAAAAACATACTATTCTCACTGTTGTAGATGCATTGAAATGATAATTGAAAAAGACACTCTGTATATTTCTCATCACGGAATCTTTAATAAATTAATAACGGACAATGACCCAAGCTTTTACAGTAATTTAGTAACTGAATTTTTAAAATCTCACAAAATTATTCATCATAAAAGTTCGACGGAAAATTCCCGATCAAATGGAATTGTCGAAAGATTCAATTCTTCCTTAATCGAATCCTTAAGAGCCACACAATAAGAATCCGAAAATCTAACCCTAGAAACACAATTACATTTAGCAGTAATTGGTTATAACAATAGTTTGCATACAACAACAAAATTTACACCATTTGAAATTATTTATAGTCAAACAAACAAACCTTTGCCAATCGATGAAACTGATAATAAACTAACAGAAGACTATATCCAGGAACGAAATAAAGCAACTAAAATAATCAACGCACAAGTTAAAGAAAATATTCAAAAAGCCATGAATAAAGTTCAATCAAAACAAAAACCTATTGACATCAAACCAATCAAAGTAGGCCAAACAGTATTTGTCGGGAGAAATTTAAGACGATCTAAACTTAAACCATATGCACAAAAAGTCACAATTAAAGATTTCAAAGATAAAACTTTTAAATTCAAAAATAAGAAAAATATCCCCACAAAATTAAAAAGAGACTTAGTAAAACGTACTAAGAAGTTTACTAATTTGTTACAGGATGAATCTGGCAATTATCTTGATAATAACCACCCTAGTACGAGTAGAGGATGATCTTGAAGTAATCCCCATAAATAATTATATTATTCCATTAGAATTAGGAAGTTCATTTAATATTAAGGCTACTCATAAGTTAGCATATTCTTACGATTTTATTAATTTTCATTACTTGATTAATAATATTACTTTTCAATATGATAGTATATTTAGGATTGTAAAAGAGAATGACTTTACTGATCCAGATTTTTAAACGAGAACCAAAATAAAATCGCTTACCAAGCACACCTAAAAACTTCCCTTTTAAAATCTATAGAATGTCAAATTGTTAAAACTCAAAGCTCAAACAATTCATAATCCTTAATCTTGTCATTTAGCCAGGTTTCCGTTAAAACTATTACATGAAATTCACTTGCTGCTACATTATTGAATTAGTTGGCTGTATTTATTTTAATTTGTTTGGAAAACTCTAGTTTAAAGATACTATGGTTGGAGAACCGTTAATATATTTAATTTTGATGTTAGTTTCATGTTCAAAGTCAATTTGTCTAGGCATTCGATCACTTTTTATATTAATTTTATCTAGGTGTGGGAACAATTTTATTTTGCCAGAGTTTTCAGTAATATTTTTGCATCATATTCATTATTAAAACATATTTTAATAGGTCTCTGTTTATTTGATTGTGTCTTTCCAAGTCTAAATACCTGTTGATAACTACTAATTATTACTAATTCCAGTTTGTATGCATTTCAATACTTCTTTAAAGATACCATCATCGTTTTTGGTATCAGTGGGTTCCGGGACATTAAACATACATATTTCTCTCTCATACTGTGTTCGCGAACTTCCTGTATTACTGCATTTATATCTTGAGCCTGAACACCCAAATTGTTAGTTGACATATTTTAATTTAGATTTTCAGTTTTATTGAAAATTTCTCTCAAATATATATTTTCTTTTTCTAAATCATCCAATCTCCCACTCAGCGCATCAAATTTTATAGTAAATGGTACCAAACAAAGTTGTATTTCATATTAATTATTATATTATTATCATTATCTAATGCTTGGCCATCTATCATTTACACAGTATATTACGAGATTATATTATTATCATTATCTAGGAATGATGTAAAAATCGAAACTAGTCGGAATAAATCGTAAAAATTGTGAAACCAACCAAGTGCCTTTCTATAAACAACCCTTAATATTAAAAATGTTTCTGGCAAAATTTTAATTCCAATTCAGTTAATTGGATGCATTTAGAATGAAACCACTTGGTACAGTTTCCATTACATTTAATGGCCAATTGCATAGTTGGTGGTTAATGGTTTGTTTACATAAACTACACATAGCATGCTTTTTTGTTGGGGGAAATTACGATATCACTGGGTCTTTAGTGGCGACTTAAGTAAAACAAACTTAGGGTGGTAGACCACGGATAGGTAAGGTAAACACAAATAAACAGGATTTGTGTAAATAAAGTAAATAGTATTAAATACGGGCCTGTCTTTTCCAAAATACGTAACACCCAACGGGCGGCAACAAAAACAACGATGAGCAAAAAAAATACTGTGTGCACTATAAAGTGGAATATTTTGGCATATTTATTTATTAACTTACCAAGTAACTAGTGCAGAATATGCAAATACAATTACTAGAGTCTGTTCAGTAGCACATAATCTACTACACTGTAAGAAATCGGAAAATTTCGTAAGTAATAACACAGGAAAATTTATTAAAACTCGGAGCCACACTCTCGCGTGTTCAAACTCACAATTAGTTTGTCAACTACTGTCAACCAGTTTCAACCACTGTCAACTACTGTCAATCACTGTCAACTTCTTTTCAATTACTGTTAACTACTGTCAACTACTCTAGAAATTCAGCACATTTTCTATTAGTAATATTAATTTTTCAGTAGTTTTCACATTAATTTAATTCTGGACAAACTAAAAGAAGCCAAATATATTTCATCGCCGAATATGAAATATTCGCTTATTTAGACAACATTGTTGTACTGGGTTCAAGTTTTGAGGATCATCTGCAGAATCCCAATGAAGTTTTCAGCCGTCTCCAACAAGAAGGATTAAATGTGAACTGGGACAAATGCCAATTCTTCCGTAAAGAAATAACATACTTAGGACATATGATTACCGCCAAAGGAATCTGTACTGATCCAGAAAAAGTAACCGCTATGAACACTGAATAAAACACTTACTATGTTTTTAACCACTATAATTTATTATAATATATAAATATATTACAATGTGTACGACTTAAGTTTCGACTTTTGACGGTCATTATCACTTGATAGTGGTTAAAAACATAGTAAGTCTTTTATTTAGTGTTCATTATGAATTACCACATAGTAACGGTCGCAACCATCATTATGATTAGTTACCGCTATATTTATAATTGCATCTCCAAAGAACATTAAGCAATTTCGAAGTTTTCTGGATGCAGCATCGTGGTTCTGCCATTTTATTCATTCTTTCTCAGAAATCGCAGCTCCGTTAAACAATTTATTAATGAAAAATAGAAATTTGAATGGCCCGAGACTACAGAAAACGCAATTAACAAATTAAATCACGGAATAGGAGCCGTTTTATTTCAGAAAAATGATGGAAAAGATCAGGTGATTTGTTATGCGAGTAGGCCATTAAACAATTGTGAAAAAATATTCCATAACCGAAAAGAAATGCCTTGCCATTGTATGGGGAATAAAAACATGCATCCCTATTCAGAAGGTTACAAATTCTTAGTAATTACTGATCATCAAAGTTTTAAGTGGCTGTACTCCGTGAAAACCCCAACAGGAAGAATTGTATATATGTGTCGTATAATTGAATACGCGTGGTTACCCCTTTTGTTGATCCATGTGCAACTCCGATTTGTACATATATTTACCATATGTTAATGAGATTATTAATTAAGTGTATAGTGATCACCCTTTTTGTTGGTCAGAACACTATTTCGATTTGTATATACATACACTAGCAGTAGAATAATTATTAGTTGAGCACACGTGGTCACCCTTTTTTTAATCCGTGCGCATCTATTTACTCTATATAGTTTTATTCAGAATATAAATAAATTTTTATTTTTATTTTATGATATATTTATTAATTTCCCGATCATTACATGTTAAAAAAATCTTGGAGCGACATCTCTATAATTTACTGAAATATCATTGAATCGTTACATCTTTTACCATATGTTTTATTATACATTTAAAAAATATTAAAATCACCAGTTGGGGATCAATAAACATTAATTACAATAACAGCTTGCGAATGATGGTGAGACGATATTTTTCCCGGCCTTGACAAATCCGCTGTCGATCGTGGTCCATTACTGAACTGCGGTTTTAGAAGGATACTGTTTATTCTAAACATTTTGCATTCTCCGATAAATTTAAACAGGGGTGTTGCCCTCAGCGTTTAAGAACGGTATTACGCCTCACTGACCCGTCTTGGACGCTCCAACAATATGACCAGTAGATTAGATAGTTTTGTGTTCACATAGTAAGCTGGGGTTAGATTGAATCTAATCTACTGGGAAACACCTTTCATGATATAGATAATTTAGAGAAATCTGGAATCTATTCCATTAAATGTTCAAATTGCGACAAAATTTACATAGGACAAACACAAAGAAATATTGCAACCAGATTTAAAGAACATGTCGCAAATATTAAATATCATAACCCGGATAAATCTGCAGTCGCTAACCATTCAATTGATACAGGCCACAAGTTCGTAATAGAAAACGTTAAATTATTGAAACAGTCATCACATTTTCAATTAAATATGTTAGAGGCTATTCAAATGAAAAAACATAAAAATAATTTGTTAAATTTCGATTTAAGTCCACTCGAAAATAATTTATTAGATTTAATGTAACCACCAATAAACATGGATTTCCCTATTTCCCTCCATAATCCTGCCAAACTATTACCTACTGATTTACAACCATCTTTTTCGACGAAATAATGTTAATTTTCCAGCAATAACCTTATACCTGCTCCTATCGACACCCTCTAATTTTGTATGTATATAAGTGTTAAATTTGTTTTTTCTAATTTGTATCAAACCATTGATGGACACTTTGTGTCAGAAATGTGCATCTGGATAAAAATAAAATATTGAAGAAAGGTTCTAAGTGTTTTAATCAAAGTTATTATTATCTTCAAGTAACTCAATCAACCAAATTAACTATATAACAAATACAAAGAATAGA
>OZ018394.1:68573158-68624250 GCA_963969525.1 Ontholestes murinus | reverse complement strand
GTCTATTAGGGCTACTTTTTAAAATTACTTTCATAATATACAGGGTGTCCCAAAAACCCTAAAAGTATCAAAGTTGTGTTTTTTTTAATGAAACACCCTGTATTTTATTGCATTTTTGGATCCTTCGATCAAAATAAGTGTGTGTTTTAATAAGGTTTTTATTACTTAAACCTTAAGGTTTTTGAAATAATTTGAATTTTGTAAAAATGTAACCTAATTTTCATGTTTCAAATACTTAAAAAGTAATTAAGTTATGCATACCAAATTTACACTGGAATGTAACAATAGATCATATTTTATTTTCCAAGTATAATAAATTTGACATCTTATACCGGGTGTAAAAAAATTGGAATTAAACAAATGAGAACTTTAAATGGCTATAACTTCATTTATTTAAATGGAACGTTATATTTATTAATTTATCAGCAAATGCACATTTTAATTACCTATCGAATAGTATTTATATCTTAAATGTTAAGTCTTCTCGTTTTTACAGAAAACGCCAAAATATTGTTTATTGCACCGTTTTAGTACTTTTTAAGTAAAAATTTTAATGTATCTAGTTTTTCCATCGTAATTAAAAACGTAAGATTAATTATTTAGTCTGTTACTTTAGTTTAAAAAGCCTGTCTTTTGTTATAGTTGTGTTATTTTGCGTTCTTGTGTTAGATCGTAAGTAATCGTTATTGTTTGAACATCGTTGTTGTATTTAATAGTAAAAATAGTAAAAACTATAACAAAAGACAGGCTTTTTAAACTAAAGTGGCATACTAAATTAATTATCTGACGTTTTTTAAATACCATAGAAAACTAGATACATTAAAATTTTTACTTAAAAAGTACTAAAACGGTGCAATAAACAATATTTTGGCGTTTTCTGTAAAAACGAGAAGACTTAACATTTAAGATATAAATACTATTCGATAGGTAATTAAAACGTGCATTTGCTGATAAATTAATAAATATAGCGTTCCATTTAAATAAATGAAGTTATAGCCATTTAAAGTTCTCATTTGTTTAATTGCAATTTTTTTACACCCGATATAAAATGTCAAATTTATTATACTTGGAAAATAAAATATGATCTATTGTTACATTTCAGTGTAAATTTGGTATGCATAACTTAATTACTTTTTAAGTATTTGAAACATGAAAATTAGGTTACATTTTTACAAAATTCAAATTATTTCAAAAACCATAAGGTTTAAGTAATAAAAACCTTATTAAAACACACACTTATTTTGATCGAAGGATCCAAAAATGCAATAAAATACAGGGTGTTTCATTAAAAAAAACACAACTTTGATACTTTTAGGGTTTTTGGGACACCCTGTATATTATGAAAGTAATTTTAAAAAGTAGCACTAATAGACCCTCATCGCCGGTGGTGGCGCATCGGTTACGGCCCCGAATTGACGTGCAGCAACGTTGATTCGGGTCAGTAGTCTGATGGGTGACCGGTACCATTCACCATTGGGATACAATTAATGGTGCTTTAGAGTGACGGGGCGATCCTTTAAAGTAACAAGCTCATTTACACACACACAAATACACAAATGACACATGGCGGAAGGACCACGTGGTCGATAGCCTAACACTACTACTACTACTACTAGACCCTCATATATCCCCAAAGTGAAACTTTTTGAAAGTCACGTATTTTGGCCACAATATTCCGTGCCGTATAGCGTGAATAACCCTGTATACCGTGTGTCCCGTTTGGAGACGCATCATAGGGAATTCCTATGTAAAATTTTCAATTGCAGTTTGTATCTCTATTATTGAACCAAAAATATCAAAATAAAATTAGAATGATGCCTTTATCTACTAAGATTATTTTAGAGGTTTTATTTTTGTTTAATCTTTAGTTTTAATCGAAATATAGCTTAAAAAGTGTGAAGAAATATTTGATAATAAAATCCTCAAAATAGTAGTTGCTATGAAATGTCAGTGTTTGTCATCTAAATTGATTAAGCCACAAACAAATATTTTAGTTCAAAATAAGTGCTTACCCTACAAAAGAAAAAGTTCAGATCATCAAATTGAGTTTTGGTGGACATTTGCGACTTATTTGATATAAATTTTAAAGCCTGTCCAGTGCCGTGTCAATCAAAAATTATTAGAATTGAACAGAAATCAGAAAGGGAGGAAATCTGAAGAAACCGTAACAAATGTGTTGCAAGGATAACAGTACATCTAACATCAAGTGTAAGCTTATAGTTACCGACCCTATAAAAGCCAAAATCATGAAGAACTAAAAGCAGTGAATCCTGATTCAAGATCTAAATTTTGTTAAATTATTGTGGAAAAGTGTAACGAGAATAAGAGATTTCCAAATAGTGTGTGTTTTACAGATGAATGTACTTTCTATTTGGTGTCTGAAAATAACGATCAAAATAATCGTTAATGGTCTCAAAAGATTCTTCATATTGTAACATCAAGAAGTGAATACCCACAAAAACTTAATGTATGGGCATGAATTTTAAAAATAGCGTTGTTAGTTTTATATTTATCGGTTTCAATTTATGTTTATTCTTTACATAAGCATTCTTTTCAAATTTGGAATAGTATAATAATAATAATTTAACTGGATGCGGTTTTGAAATTTTGTAGAAAATAAATGAGGAATACTAAAAAGAGTTTTATTCTGTTTCGGGCAATTGTACCTTTGCGTTAACTCGTTTCAACAAGAATAATGAATTTGTGCCTTTGAACTCGCACTGAACTTTTCCTTCTATGTTGTAAGCACTCATTTTGAATTTAATTATTTATTTGTGGGTTATACAATTAAGATGACAAGCACTGACTTTTCACAGCAACTACTATTTTGAGGATCTTATTATCAAATATTTGCTTACACATTTTAAGGTATATTTTGACTAAAAATGAAGATGAAACAAAAATAAAACCTTCAAAATATCTTTAGTAGGTAAAGGAATCATTATAATTTTATTTTGATCATTTTCATTCAATAATAGAGATACAAACTGCAATTGAAAATTTTACATGGGAATTCCCTATGATGCGTCTTCAAACGGGACACACGGTATATATATATATATATATATATATATATATATAAATTATTCTATTTATTCAACGGTTCTCGATGTGTGCATGCGGGGTTTGGGCGGATGTCGTCAGCTGTTCCGAACGTAAACAAATATTGAGGTTATGGTCACCCTGTGTAATTCAACGTAGTGTTGTGATGCAAAGAGAATGTTTTAATAATATTGACTAAAATTTGTTTACGGTTATTTCAGCTAATGTCTGCCAAATACCCCTTATAATGGCTTCAAAGCAAATACATATTGTTGCATCCTATAAAGAGTAAGGGAATGAAAATGTTGTCCGAACTTGGTTTTACTATATATGATGTGCACTTAATGATCTATTAATCAACATAACACAGTATGAATTGTTAAATATTACCTAGTCAGATTTTCACCCTATGTAAATAATTGTTAAATGTTTGATATAAATTTAACTTTGGTAATAAATACAAAAATATATTGCCATGCTTAGGAAAAATGCAGTAAATACAAAATGGTAACACAGGTATTGAATAAAATCAAAAAAATATATTTATTTAGTATTTATATATACACATCACGCATTCTCATATCCCTCCCCCATCCACTTCTTTCTACATCTTTCCTCCGTTCCGCGCCTCGCCTTTGGCAAGGTAGCCCTCTCTTCTTCTCAAACAATTCTCCTCCAGGTACTTTAGCTTTTCCTATGTATTTATTTATTTATTTTCTATGTTATAGAATATATAAGGGAAGTATTGATTTCGTGATTTTTTTGAATTTTTTTTACGGAAATATCCGTTTTGAGGTCCCCGGAGTTCATTCCACTGATTTCTGGAGAAAAAATTTGTCTGTGTGTGTGTTTGTCTGTCTGTCTATCTGTCGGTAAGCACTGTATCTCGAAAACGAATGATACCATTGATATGAAACTTTAAACTTAAGGTTTTGTCATTAAAAACTGGAACTGAAAAGCTTTTGGTGAACATTAAAAAACCGGAAATGGATGTTTGCTTATTAAAATATATTTTCATAAAATCATTAACTTTCGAGAAAAAAATTAAAAATTGAAAATGTTGACATTTTTTTAAAAACTATTGGAGTTACGTGAAATTTATATAACAAATAATTGAAGAGAATTTAAAAGTGAACAAATGATTAAAAATAACATTTTTGCATAAACCTCACAGTTTTCGAGTAAAATATAGGGAAAATACTATGATGGCCACATCACCAATTTCTATACAGATTTGTTTCTCCACCTTTTTTACCTTCTCATGCACCTATTTTGGTGGCAAAATTTACCCCTTGCTCCAGCCACTCTTTTACAATCCCCTCTAGCAACCCTACCCTCTCACACATTTTCTTTCCATTTTCAATTTACTTATTCATACTACATTCATTCTGAATCGCTACTATCATAGCTAGAAGTATCATCGTTATTGCAATTTATTATGGGTTCAACTTCTTCAAGAATAATTTCTCTGTCGTACCATTCTTTTATTATGTTGTCTGTATGCCTAGTACAATTTTCCCAAAACTCAGGGAGGCATTGATTTAATGCTTCTTGCCACATGTCTATAACCTTAACATCACCAAAACCATCTCTACCAATGTATTTATTATAATAAGTTTTAGCTCTTGCCCATACAAGTTCAATAGCATTAAATTCGCAATGATAGGGAGGCAATCTTAATACTTCATGGCCATTTTGGCGAAGTAACTCATCAATAACATATTTTTTTTGTGGCTTATGGAGCTTTGTTAAATATAATAATTCTTTCTTTAACATACATGCATCGAAATTGATATGTTTTTCTTGTAGCCAATTAGAAATGTCCAGTTTATTCCATGCTGCTGTTGGCGATTTATCTAATTGAATGCTGTGATATGGTGCATTATCCATTATAATTAGGGATGGTTCCTGTAAATTTGGAATTAATTTCTCGGTTATCCATTTTGTAAAGACTTCACTGTTCATTTCTCCATGATAATCCATCAGTTTTGATTTCGATGCAAATAATAAATTTGCATCGAAATCAAACTTTTACTTCCAGCGTGTAAAACTATGAATCTTTTCCCATCGTAGCCCTCTGTTTTACGAACACTTTTAAGCGAACTATCTTGCCATGACTTCTGAGCAGTGCCCTTGGAGAAAATCCAAGTCTCGTCCAAAAAAATAACATCTCTTCGAATATTGGAGGAAATGTTATCTTGGTATTTTCGCAGAAAAGCGGCTCTCAATGATGCGATTTCATTCTTTTCCATTAGTGCCCTGCGGTTACTGTCCTTTTTAAATTTAAATCCTAAATTTAACAGTAAACTATTCAATGCCGTAATGCCTATGTGTAAAATTTCACTTTGTTGTAACTCATTGGAAAGAGTTCTTTGTGTTACATGTTTTCCTATAACATATTTGAGTAATTAATATTTATTTCTGCTAAAATTTTTATTATTACTTACTTTCTTTATACATATTGTATATCGTATTACGAACTGCCATTTTTAGGGGTTCATCTAAATCTTTGGTTTTTGGACTAATTCGGGGCCTTCTTTTCCCTGGCGAGGAAAGAATGGGGTTTTTGTTACTGCGTGTTTTGATGTTCGACACTGTACCGATGCTAATTTTTAATGCGCTGGCTACTCTCTGGAAAACATACATCTGTTGGTTAATTCATTACATAGTTATATTTAAATAAGAAATTTACCTCTCGCACTGACGTAACAGGTAATAAGGGACCACAATTAACCCTTTCGGCTTCAAAATAATTCAAAAGGTTGATCACCATTGTTTGCGCTTGCGAACTTAATCGTTTTCACGGCATTTTTCAATAGATTATTGAAACTTCACACGAATAACACTTCAACTATTATATCAATTGTACTAATTTCACTGGACACGATTAATTGACGGATGTAACTAAATTTGTAGGTTATAAAATTAAAGCGACTGTAAACACCGCCGAGTCGACCGCGTGATTCAAGTTTGCATTTTTGCCTGAATAAAAGGCGGACGACCACTTTAGCGCTCCATCTTTGTCACACTATTATCACTTTCATGTCGTCAAATTGTGAGTATGTCTATCATTAGAAGATATACGTTTTAGAGTGCGTTCTTTTTCTAACGCATTTGCTTTATTTTGTCAGATTGAATGCCTTCGTCGTTTCTCGAAGCGTTAGTTTGTGACGTACGACCAAAGATCCAACGAACAGACTATATATATATAAACTAACGTATTAAATTAAGCTAATATGCAAAAATATAAATATATTTTAAAATAACATAAAATATACGTGGAAATAGATATATTTTATATTTTCCTATAAAACTACTTTTATAGTTTGATTTTTGTGAGTTTCGTGAAGGTAAACTTGATTAATTAAAAAAGCACTAAAAACCTTTCTTCACAATTAGTCTGTGTTTTACAATATATGACATTTGTTTGTTCCGATATTTTTTTTCAAGGCACACTATTTTTGTAGGAAAATATCGTATAAATAAGATTTAGTATGATTTTTTTCTGACGAATATTAAATTAGAATCAACGTATTGTGCATCATTGGATTTAGAAAAAATAATGTCTCGTATAATAAAATAAGAAAAGTATATGCAACCATTAAAATTTAAAGTTGACTATCCTTTGTCAATGAAGTTAATTTTGAAAAAATATACAATAAATATCATTTCATATTATTTAAACGGCCATTCATTTTTTTTAGTTGATTCAAATCCGTTAGTAAATAACAAAATTATGGCGTTAGGCGTTTTTTTTTATCGAATATCCGGTATATAAACGTGTTGAGTGAACTACAATTTCTAACATTTAGATCACATGCAAAAATTTACGTGTGTAAATATTTTTATGCCCATAACTCTTTTTGTGCATGCGCCGGTGGGTTGCATTTTAGTGTAAGTAAATTTGGAACGTTTAATTTTAATAAATTAATTAATATATGTAATATCATCACTAGTTGTTTAATAAAAGGAATAAGAATTACTTCTCAGTGCCGGTCCTATAATATATATACATGTTTATAATTATTTGGCATAAAAATCATCTAGATTTTCTTTCTTTTAACGATTTAACATAATCACCTATTTAAAACCATGTGTTATCCAAGAAAATGGTTTTGTCAATGAGGTTGTCATTAAAATTTGGAAGGAAGTATGGTCAATTCTTTATAGTTCTTGCACACAAGTTAAACAAGGAACGAACAGTAGAAAATACTTTACTTAATTTTCTTATAAATATCAACTGATAATTTAATCAATTATAAAAACATTTGCGCAAAACCAGTGTCTTAGTTTCTACCAACTCTTCTAATACCACGAAAGTAAATACATATCATCAAACTGAAGTCGAGTTCATCTTACTTAATAATACACTTAATAATACACGTTTTATGCATTTTAGAAAATATGTTAACGATACATAAGGGTTATTGACATCAGACATGTCAAAATGTTCAGGCATGACTTTAGATTCGATCAATTTGGCCGTCAATTTTTGTCGTACTCTGTTATCAAGATTCTCATCATTATTCTCATATTCTTACATTTTGGAATTTTAAACGGAAATCTAAATCTAATCTGACCATTTTTAAAATGTGTCTATAATTTTGAATTTAAAATCTAAACCTAAAGTTTAATTCTTTGTTAAAAGATTTGAAGTGCAAATTGGGTAAAGTAAAAAATGTATGTTTTAGTATTTTACTCTACTCAATTTGAAAATTTGGATCCAACAAGAAAGTGCCGTAAGAAGTATTGAATTAATATATTCAAATTTGAAATGCTTTCGATAAAATTTACTCGAGGTTTGTAGTAGCACTTTGTCACTTTGTGACGTTGACTATGATCAAAGACTACAATTTTGTGAAATAATTACGAAAAAGAATGAAGAGAACTCGCATTTTCTTAATCATATTGTTTTTTCGGATGAATGAACCTTCACTCTATATGGAGTGGCCAATAAACAAAATTACCGTTACTGGGGGCAAAATGACCCAAACTGATATAAAGAACTGCAAACATAGTTCCCAGAAAAAGTTAATGTCTGTGCTAAATTATTGCGGGTCATGTAATTGACCCTTTTTTATCGAGGAAATTTGGCCGGTGAACAATATCTCCAACTCCTTCGACATAGATGGATAGGAAGGGGAGGGCTTATCGATGGCCTACATGGTCTCCCGATTTATGGCCCTTAGATTTCTTTTATTCGGGTTACTTGAAAAATAATGTTTGTGGGAATAAATCCAATAATTTGGAGAACTAAGAACTGAAATTTTAAATAAAAATGAGAAATTAACAAAGTAAATGGTTTTACATACCCAAAACCATTTTTACGACAATAAATGTCATTATCAGTTAATAAATGAAGAGCATTTTCAAAATTTATTAAAAAAGTAAAGCCGTTTTTCTTTGACTTATTATATTGTTTTATGTTAACTGATTAAATTTATTTTGAGTTTTGTAACTGATCAAAATGTTATGACATCTGGGAAACTAATGAATTTAGGTTTAATGTATGGTTAATAAAATGTTCAATTTCCTTGTTTATTTAATTTTGAATTGAATTTGATTTTCAGATTATTTCTCAAGGCCATACCTAATTTGTACTAGTCAGGTAACTACGAGGTTCGAATATTGCGTTGTTATTGGTTATAATTTGAAACGTCGATATCTAGGAAACTAATGAATTTAGGTATAACATATGGTTAATAAAAAATGTTCATAATTGACAGGACTATCAAAATAAATAGTAATATACAGGATGTTTCATTAGAAACATGTAATCTTAATTCAATACTTTCCAATTTATTATATATACGTAGATTTTTTTATTTTATTTGTTTTGAAATAATCGGCCGTTCTGGTAATTTTTCCTAACCCTGTATATAAACATTACTCTTTTGTTTGTATTTAATTAAAATGTATGTTTGATATATATAAATTAAGAGATTCTTTTTTTGGAATAAAAAGAGTGATTTAAAAAATTATTGCGTATTATGTAAGATTTTCAAAAATATGTGACAAAGAATAAATTTTCATCAAGCTATAATATTCAAATTCAAAGGTGATTATTATAAAATAAGTAATTTTATTCAGTTATCTATTAATAATTTTTGCCTCCAATAACTTCTGGCTTCAGTGCGGTTTGACACCATTGTCTGAATTGAATTCTTTGCCATTCAAAGGCTTTTACAAATATCGAATCAAGTACCATCCAAACTTGTGTGTGGTCTCACGTTGTTGTGATGGAACACAACTCCTTCACGATTTTCCAAATCTAGCCGTTTTTCGTTGATCGTTTCATTTAATTTTTGCCCAATTGGCAACATTACACAACTGGTACAATGGTTTGGTTCTGTGGTAGCAGCTCAAATAAACGACACCTAATCAAACTGAGAGCATAATCTTCTTTTGATGGATATTTCAAAGCTTATTCACCAAACTGTATCATGATAGTTTTTGAATGGCGTTGTCGTAAACTATCCATTTCTCGTCGCCAGTGATAATACGTTTGAGAAATGGAAAAATTTTATTGTTTTTTTTTATTGTGACGCATCCTTGACATTGAAATTACCCGAATTTTGAATACCAAATCTGGCACTAGCGCTCTGTTAAGCAATCTTTAGCAAACAACTTTTTTTGGGCTTGCGTTGAGTTTTTTCAGTAAATCAAAGCAAAATTTCTCTGTTTGCTTTTCTAACTTTCGACCACTACTTTACGACGACTACTGAATCGATTTACCTATATTTTTAATGACAATTGAAGTGTCTTCTGTCAAATGTTATTTATATTAGATGGCTGGATTGGAAATAGTTGGTTAATAATACAAGTGATAATACAAGGCATCTATTAGTCGAAACCGGAATGACTTAAGACTCAACCCAATACATTTTTACAACAACGTCGTGCGAAACCGAACCTGATGCAAGCCAGGTAAACAATCTATAACTACTTTGAAAGCATCCATCAAGAGAAGTTCGTGTATTTTGAGCTGCTACCCCAGAACCAAACAATCAATACGGCTGTGTCGCCAGTTTGATAAATTAAATGAGGCAATCAAGGAAAGGCGGCCAGAATTGGCCAATGACAACACAAGTTTTGTGAACCGCAAGAAGCTACTGGAGCTTGAATGGGATTTCATGGATCATCCTACCGTACTCATCAGACATTGCGCCGTCCGACTACTAGTTGCAAATTTCTTGGAATGGTAAACAATTCAATTTAGACAAAGGTGTCAAACAGTTGAGAAAGATTGCAAAAGGTCATCGAAAAAATGGTCAGTACATAAGTAAATAAAATTATTTCTTTGTATAAAAAATTGCCTGATTATTATAGTAAAAACCGAAATGACTTAAGACTCAACCCAATATATGACGCATTGATGCAATGAATATTCAAAAATATCCATAAATAAGTTTTACTCTTATGATTTGTAAATATGCTTTAATAATTTGACTTTTATTTTGCGATAAGATAATAATATTTCATAAATTGATAAAATTAAAAAAAGGAAAATTTAACATCTATCTCTATCATCTAGCTACATAAACTGTACAAAGAGTATTTTTATTTTACACACTATAAGTAAAAGTAAAATTCTGGTCTTGTCTTTAACCCCTCTATAAATAGCTTACATCTAAAGAAAAGAAAACCGAGATTAAAATTAGTTTACTAAATTATTCTTATTTTTTGTTTAATTTTATTTTATAGCTCCATTTATTTTGTGTAGTTTCAAATATAAAAATATATAATTAGTTAAATCTTTATATAGAAAATGTATTCATTTCCAATACTTTAGTATGTTATTATATTGATTCATTAACAAAATATCATTCAAGTATCAATAGATTTATAATAAAACATTTGTTTTTACTTGTGTTGCATAATTAGTATCCTGTTTTTGATATTAATATGATTTAAATATGAAAAACAAAGATAAAACATATTTTAATCAAATCATTTTTATAAATTTAAATTTATTTCTTTAAAATGCTTTTAGATGTTATTAAATTAAAGTTTATGTAAAATTAAAATCTATAAAAAGTCTAATTTTAAAATGGGCATTTATGAACTCTACAAGTACTTTCTGAAAGTATGATTTTATGTATAAATATCATATAAACTTAAGTTTATATGCAACTATATACTAATACTAAAATATAGATTTGGATTGGATTGGAAACATTAAAATAAAGTTCGCCTAATTATAGTTCACTCTATAACCGTATAACCTTATAACCTACTGTATCAAGAATATGTAAATTGATCCTTAAACAAATTTGTATAACAAACTTATTAGGTAAGTTTGCAAAACCACTTCATATATTAGTGAAGATAGGAAACTTTTACAATGAGGGCCAAATTCCAGTTGACTAGTGATATTTAATTATTCATTAGCTCGATCGATAGTTATTATTAGTTTGTATAATGTGTATATAATTTACAGTTATATAGTTTCCCTTTAATCATCTCAGTTAACAAATAATTCGATACTACGCCAATAATTGAATTACTTGAGTTGGTACATTACATGGGAGGGTAGTTAACAGTTAGCGCTCAGTGTTAAGGGTAATGTACTAAGTGCTGCTATACTTCCCGATGACTTAAATCTTATTATGCCAGTCGATTATATACATTTAGCCAGTTTAATTATACATTTCTGACGAATATATAATTATATAATAAGATTTATAAGTATTTATTATTCAGACGAAAGATGAGATCAGATTGTAAGTTAAAATCCCTCGTTATTGAATATAATGCTTGTACCAGTTTATGTTTAAAATTTTTAATATCTATTTAAAATATTTTATTGAAAAAATACTTTGGAAGTATTTTTATGCAATTAAATATCATTCATCAACCATTATATTACGGAAAAAGCTCTGCATACATTTTTTTACAAATATTATTAAATATTACGATAAATATTATTTCTCACTATTGGATTACTTTAAAAATTTTCTCACTTATCTCTTGGTGGAACAATATGAAATAATAGGGAAATAGTTGATAAACGCTTGGTTTGTTTTACTAACACTTAAAGAAATATTGAAGCAGTATATGGTTTCTGAATAATTTTAATATTGTACTACAACAATTAAATATATATTGTGTTACAATGGAGTTTCGACAGTGTGTTAGGGAAATAAACCAAGTGTTTATCTAATAATGTAAAAATTCCAAAACATTTCGTAAATCTACAATAATGAGTCTTACTAAGACAAAAATTACTTGTTGAAACAACTACTTCTCTGGCTAATACCTCGAAATGTTTTCGTATTTTTAAATTATTAGTTAATTTTCTACAACGAACTGAAGGATTTTAATATATTTTACTATTCAAGTGTTTATCAATTCTTTAGCTATTACCAATATGTGATTTTATATTTTGAACTAATCTCACTACTATCTTTAAGGTGAATGAAAAACTGAATTCGATTATATTTATTATGGTGTGCAAGTAGATTTGTATATTTAAAACTAAATGCGATTTGAAATGATAATTCGAATATTTTCTTTTTTTTCCATCAAAATATGGAAAATATTTTTTTAATCTTATTTACTAAAAGACTTACATTAAATTTATATGATATTAATTTTATTTTAAGAAACAATAAACATGTACAGGGAATATAGTATATAAGTTTGATAGTTGAAGCTCTGGAAAATTCGGATATTTCTGAGATATACTGAAATATCTTGAGAATAAAAAGGTTTCTGGATCATCATAGATTTATGATATATAGTACCATGAACCTATTTATTGTTAAAACATTTTCAGTAAATTTAACTATATATATAACACGAAATTGTTAAGTTCAGAACCACTTAGCTTACGTTATATATATTTTTTTATAAAATATGGTTTATCCTCCATTCTACCAAGTTAGGTCTATCTTAAGAGCATTATTGAATAATTTTGATTAATAATGGCAGACCTTGTTCTTCAATAAACGTATTTCTGCATTTTGCTTAATGTTGATATTATTTGCTTACAAATAGCAAGCATTTAATATCAACTTAAAATCTCTATGAAACACCAATATTTATGATATTGTTTATTTTTCAAAATGATTTGGTCATTTATTTATTTATTTATTTATTTATTGGTAATTAACGGGAAACCCCAATTTATAATATCAGTCATAAAATATTTATAATATTTATACAAATTATATTTAACATAAAAACAAAATGACAATATTAGGGAAAGTGGTCAGAGAATGATAACACATAGAATTACATTACTAATTACAGACTTAAAGAGCATACTAAGACATATTCTTAGGTTTGCGTTTAAAATTTCCGATGTTAGTATCAAAAATATTGAACCACCATTGGTAGCTCAATTTATTTGCAAACCTCATCATACGGTTAACCGGATTATTGTAGGCCCAGTTACAATAAAAGGTTTTCACGAGAAATATGTTGCTGTTTCTCAAACTATTAGCATAACTAAAAGCCATAATATTAACTGAGGACAACAATACAGAGGAATTAATAGATGCATTGTACCATGAAGTACAAATAAGTCTGCAATAGATCTACGAACTGCGAGAATGTGCATTTTTAAAATTGATAACATATTTGAATACGAGCCTTGTACATGCTCTAAAATATATTTGTATTCAATGAATCTTAAGAATATGTTTTGAATCCTCTCAATTCTCACAATATCAACCTGCAGATAAGGCGACCAGACCGGAGAAGCGTACTCAACGTGGGATCTTACAAGAGAACAGAATAAGACTTTAAGGCATTCAGGACTAAGATCCCTTGCAAGATGCCAAATGAATCCCGAAATTCTCATTGCTTTGTCACAAATTGCAGTTATATGATTCTTGAATGAAAGAGAACTATCAAAAACAACGCCCAAATCCTTAAAGGAATCAGTTCCGGACAAGGGCATTGAGTTTAGCAAATATTCAAATTGAATCTGGCTAGTTGTTCTTGAAAATGTCATAACTTTATATTTAGAGATATTTAAGTTTAGATGGTTGGCACTACAACGTTTGCCAAAGTACGACATCCGCTTTTAAAAATCGGATTTAAAAATCTTTATGTTCAGGGAAATATCACTGAACATAAAGATAAAGGAAATATCCTGATGTTTCCAAACATCAGGAAATATCCCTGAACATAAAGATTTTGTAAACAACTTATGAATCGGTAAACAAAGCGAGTAAACACAATTGATCAGTAAATAATTGGGCACACTATCAAGCCCAACAGTAAGAGAGGGTTTCAGGGCGAATATATTATTAAAAACATCTGCTACAGAAATTGACAATACCGAGTCTAAGACTTGTCGATTATTTTTAATAATAACATTCGAGGCATTAGTTCTAACATTATCCACATATGTACGTTGTCGAAAAGAACTCAGCAAAGAGATTAACAGTATCCACTCCACCTTCTGCAGTTATATTTTGATATTTGATATAATTAGGAAAGCCATTTCTTTACGAGTTTCATTAGCGAAATTCCAGAAAGGGCGTGGATTGGAAAAAACATCACATATTTTTACATTCCTGCCTCAAATTACTAAAAATTAAATAAATGTCTTGACTATGTCTAAACCTAATATGACCCAATTTCTTTCTTCTCATATGTATCGATCTGCAGGTAAATATTTATTGTCTACATTAAGAAACCCAATTACATCCTACTACATAATGTACCATATATTCGACAGTTTTTTGTACTTTCTAGTTATTAGTAAGGAAAATACATTTATTGGGCTTAATGTAACAAGACGATCAATTTAATTAAAAGTTATTATAATAGACCCAAGTAAATGTATTCTTTAATTAGATAATGGTACTATAATATTGTCGTTAATACAAGCTATAAATGGGATTATTATGGGGGTAATTCGTCAGGCTGTAAAATTTTATTTTGGATTCTGTAAATTGTAGGGTGAATTAGAAACAGAGTTTCAATTAAATATGGGTATTTAATTAAAATAAGTTGTAACTGTTTTATTTATATTACTCAGTTTTATATCGAGATTCAACTGCTACAAGTAAATTTTATTATATAATATAAATTTCCATAGTGAATAGTCGTATAATATTATAATATAAATTTAAAGTAAGTCCTATAGTGTCTAATTGAGATTAAAACATATTTTCTATATTTAGAAGAAAAACGGAAAACCATTTAGTCGAAATAATTCACCTCTTTATTCTGCTGCCGAAAAATAGATTAAATTAGATTTGTGCAGTCGTTATAATTTTATAGATTGATTTTAATTGTAATTCTAGTCTAATTTATTATACCTTTTAAAGTAGTGTCGCTATTCCATGTTGTTGGTGATGGTTGCGTTTAAATGTCCATACATGTGCCAACATTACAAGATGGGATTTAACTTACCTCTTTTCTTGCACTGAAAAAGTGAACATAGTTCCCGAAATACCGAAAGCAGAATAAAAACCATTAGGCGAATCCTTTCGATAAAGGACCGAATAACCAATATACTGACTTCATTTATATCTATAATCTGTAATAATTAAAATATAGTAATTTCTATGGGTTATAACTAATAGCATATTATTAGTACTAGATATTTGCTCAAAGAACCCTTAGAATAATAAGTGTTATTAAATTATTTGTTGTAATTAAATTAAATTAATTTAGATATTTACTATTAAATTTACATATTGATGAGAAATTTAATACAATTAAACTTGAAATATTACTTTCATAAATTAATTAACCCACTATAAAGGTGAACAAAGAAAATGTGTGTGTGTACATTATACGCTCAATTAATCATCATCTTTCAAATGTAAAGACATGAGCTTTAATGGAGCTGTCGTGTTAAAGGCCTCTAGTAATAATTCTAATGGGCCAAGTATTATATTTATAACAGTACCTGCAAATAAATGATTTAATATTGTGAATGTTTAATTATTGTGTTAGTTTTGTATGCGTATTGACCTGTGGGTTGTTATTAGTTCATAAATTTAGTATTATTGTACAAACGACTTATTAAAGATAATATGTTTCGTCTATTCCTATTTAAAAAAATATTTATTTTGACAAATCACATACATAAGTAACCCAACATTGTTATAAAAGCTCAAATGATATAATTGATACTTGCTTTGCTACACTCTTGATGAAACATATAACTCACTGGATAGGAATTAGGAATAATACACTTGTTTTGTTTCATATATTTACTATCAGTTTCCTGACAAGTTTAATTGTAAGATTAATTTTTATACTCCTTTGAGAATGGCGAGCAATCGCGAAACACGTGTCAGGAAACTGATAGTAAATATATGAAACAAAACAAGTGTATTATTCCTAATTCCTATCCAGCTCTTATGATATGTAATATTTTCTAAAAGACTAACATGGTTGCATTTAATTTAAAACGAAATTATATGCCTCTTATATAAAACTTTTTTGAGTTTTACTTCGGCAGATAAATGCTACATGAAATAAATAATATCTTTTGAAAGTTTGAAGACGAATTCCGGATTAACCATAAAGTTTTGGATAAAAAGAAGCGCTAAATCGTCATATTTTATTTCACGGGTTTTTTTGCAAGACCATCGACTCAATGCAAATATTTTGTATTTTAGGCATATGTCGCCATTTTAATGTTTACTTTTTGTGGTAACAGTTGTTTCTTAAATATACCAACCAAAATTAAAAAGAAGTATGAAAGCTTGCCCAGGACAACATTTTCACTTTTTTTTTCTTTCTTTAACAAAAATATGATATATTTCATTATTGTGTCAGTTGCCGTACATACCTGAGTAAGTTATTTATATTTCATTATATTTATTTAAGTAAACGTTGTTATTAAAGTTTGAAATCAATTTTAAAATAAAGCCATACTGAAGAGATTGAAATATCGAAACACGTGTCTACGGGTGGTTATAAAATTGAATATTGAATTATTTAATTGCTTTTGCTAATTTATTTTTAATTCCATCAACCTCAATTCATTTCTTGTTCCAAATTACCATAGTATAGTCACTCACAAACTATTTAACGTACATTAAAACATTTTTAGTTCATTTTACAGAAAGAAATACGTTCAAACTAGTGTTGCTTTGATAGCGTTGCTATTTTGTAATACGCAAATTACTTTTGTATCATTCAATGTCTGTCGAGGTATTAGCTAGAGAAGTAGTTGTTTCAAAAGTGATTTGTTCTTGTAGTCTTAATAAGACTCATTTGTTGTATATTTTACGAAAATATTTTCGTGTTTTTTTCTAATTATTAACAATAAATATTATTAATTGCTAATTGAACTAGAAATTAATATAATGTGTATTCATTAACGACCTGCGAAAATAATTAACACATGGCTTAGGTTAAATATACGCATCTAGTTAAAAATGAAATGCCAATTAGTGGCAGGAGTCCATTTAAATTTAATTTTCAGTCGCAATTTGTAATTTTACAACTTCTAATTTATATATGTTCGTTTTGTTATAATTATAGCATTTATACAATTATACAATTAAAATTAATAATAATTTAAAAATACGAAAACATTTCGTAAATCTACAACACTCTTTTTTATTTTTTTCTCCTATTTTGATGTATTTCTCCCATGCTACTTTCTTCTTATGTCACCTTATCACTCCACCAAATTGTCTTTTTTCCCTTCCATCGCAGGTTTTGATTCTACATATTTCTGCTGCTGTGATTGTTATTATGTCTTTAAATGTGTCCCATATTTCTTTCAGTGGCCATTCCTCATTCTGCCTTTTCTGCTCTTTAAATCTTTCGCCCATCCTCTTTCTATAATATTCCAGTAGCCTTCCCATTTTGAGTTTGTTCGCTCTTATTTTTTGTACCCTTTTCACTGTACCTCTTCTATTTTTACGTCTTTTAATTTTGTTATAACCATTCTGTGCTGCGTTGATAATTCGTGAATACTATATAATCTCTCAAGCTTTTACAAAAAAGCATATTTCATTTTGGTATCTATATGTCGAAGATATAATTGCTTGTGTCAGCGGAACCTCACGTCGATTAGATCAATTTATATATATATATCTTAGATATTCATCAAATTGTATTATAACTAATAGTACTATAAACTAGAACCAAAATATCCTTTAAATTACACGAACAAAAGTGTCAGTCGTTTATGGGTGACGGGGCCCCAGCGGAAACATAGCCGTCAGACGTTTATGGGTGACGCGGCGTTCAACGTGTTAAAAATAAGTTTTTGTCAGAGACTGGATATATTACACCATAAAATAACTACCATTATTTCACATATGTAATTGGCAAAACTTTTCTTTAATATAAAAGAGCAAACTTATCTATATTGTTGCGATTATATAGTTTTTGGCATAATTTTATTTAAATTTAATATAAACTTATACACTAATTATTAATTAAGTTTTTCAAAATTTGTTTGTATTTATTTTAAATTTAACGGCGGTAGTACTTTAGATATTTAATAAAAATAATAACTTTTGCCATTAATAAACAGACATAAAAACACAATAAAGAACATGATTTGTTTTCCATTTGCAATAATTTTATTTTTTATGTTAATTGTACAAAACACATTGCAAGAAATTTTTTAGAATGTTGTTGATGCCAGGAGAGCAATAAAGAAACTCTTTAAACGTGTGCCATACAAAATTTTATCTTCGATTGTGCAGTAATTTTCAAGAAATTGTTCACGTGAGTAATATTTTACAAATGTCAATTTAATTGCTTCCAATTATTTAATGAATAAAATTAAAAATATTTTGTCCAGATCTAAATTGAAGACAAAACTATTATATAATTAAACTATTGTATAATTATTATTTTATTATTATTGTTATAAAACTACAAATTAAAACTACTGTCTTACTACTATTTTCTCTGTACTAATATTTTATTAAACTTTAAATTTATTATTCTATGAATTTAACCCACCCTTATAGAATAATCCATAATTTTAAAACCACATCAAGTTCTAAAAATCTGTAAGATTATAAGTTGTGCAGTTTAATGCGTGCTCCATTTCTTGCCTTGTTTTAGAATCTATAATGTTATTCCGGAACTGTCGTGCCTTATTATTAAAAAATGTACTCAAATCAAAATCAGACAGTTAACAATAAATTTAATGAATCGATACTTAATTCTCATGAATTTTTGATATTAGTTTCAAATCAAAGTTTCATTCGAAAACCGCATTTATTTTTAAAGATACAAAATAAAAGTTATAATTGAACACGGTAATAATAACGATGGGGAGGCTCTTTTTTGTCCTACTTCGGGGCCTATAATAATTAATTCAGAATTTTTCTCTGTACACTACCAAAAAATCTGTATTTAAATCAAAGGAACTGGGAAAATTACCCCCATAAATTTTGTTGGCAAAATGATAGTTAATCTTCAGTGACAGATGTACCAGTCATATTTTCTTTTTCGGCACTTATCTGCGTCCTGATTAATGATTTTTTTATTCCTTACTATTATTTCTTACATAATTATTATATAATTACTCAAGAAATATAGTAGTACATTAGTATTTTAACAAGTTAATGTAGGTTATTAGAAGATATATCAATTAAATTCCAAGTATTATTATACGCTCTACTAATAATATTTAAGGAAACATTTAGGTATCAATTAGTTTAAAAAAAGTAGTATATGGCTATTCCGAGAATTTGTTCTAGGTATATTAAAATTTCACCTGTCTAATTGTGGAAGCATTTAGTTGTGGTACCTTGTATATAATGAAAAAGAGACGATAACTTTCGCCTTATAGATAGTCATTATCAAACATAAACCCAATGTCATCCCTTAACTTTCCATCATCTTCTAGTAGGAGAAAGATCCGCACTTCGCACTTTAACCAAACTCCGACATCCTATCAATCCACTCTATAATCCATCCTTCATGTATATAATGAAGAAGAGACGATGACTTTGTTTTACCACTAACCATTTACTACTTTCGACTTATAGATAGTAATTATCAAACATAAACCCAATGACATCCCTCAATTTTCCATTATCTCCTAGTAGAAGAAAGATTCGCACTTCGCTCTCTAACCAACCTCCGACATCCTAATAATCCACTTTACAATCCATCGAACGAACTCCTCTATGAAGAAACCCAAATCATCCCGATTTCCCAATGTATATTAGCCATTACTGAAAAGTTTTCCACTAAACCCTATAATTAATATAATAATATATTTTTTAAATTTATATTTAATATTAATTTATTATTGTGTGGGAATTATTAATGACTATTAATCCTATAGGTACCAGCCAGGGTTTTTAGTATTTGCCCATTAATTCCGCTGTGGTACTACTTTAAATGTTGCTGGTCTTGATGACCCCACATTTAAAGTGTGTTCATTAATGTTCTCCTATAGGCTACCTGACTAGCTTCTATCATAAAATGTAGATGTAGCGGTTGTAGCAGTAATATGTGTTCCATGGCTGCTGTGGGCGTTGTTCTCATTGCCCCAGTGATCAGAAGACACGCCTGTCTTTGCACTGTTTCAAGTTTTACTGCTGCCTTTTGGTTTGGTTTTTTTCTCCCCAAATAATTAACAATTACCAATTGCCGGAGTGATTTACGTAGTGATAAGTATAGATGGGGTTTTCCTCTTCAACAGCCCCTTGGAGCTTGCAGTCCATTGTATAGACACAGGTGGCATAATATTAAAGAACATTGTAACATCCCTCAAAACTTGTTTCTAACTATCATTAAATTTATTTTTAATTCTAGTTATTTCGTCTATGAAAAAACTTTCTATCAACAACTTTTCGGTTGCCCATTGGGTTCAAAACTTAGCCCGATTATAGCAGAGATTGTTATGGACTGCTTCAGACTGTCATCCCAAGATTAACGTTTAGTATCCCTTTCATTCGGTGTGTGTAGTTCCTGCAGATAAAATACAGTTGACTGCAGATATTTTCAATCAGTATATTATACACATTCAATTTACAGTCGAGGAGGAGTATGAATGTAGCGTTCCTTTCCGTGGATACCAAGATCATAACGATCCACAATAACATCCTGTTGTGTGATTGGTATCAATCAATTTATTCAGGACGATATATCAATTATAATTCATACCATACATTGAATATGGAAATAAACTTCATTAAAGCAATAATGGACAGAATAAGATAAATAAGTAATGCAACACTAATTAATAACAGTTTAAAAAATTATAAAAGTTACTGGTAGAGAACACGTAAGACCCTAGGATTAACCAACGAAACAACACAGCAGAATAACTTACCTACAATAGCAAAGTCCTATATATCGATCCCGTATGTGGATGTCCCATTTGATGATAAAAACCCTAAAAATTAAAAAAAATCAATTTATAAAAAAAGAAAACGGTACTAACAGTCAACAATTTATTCATAAAATTGAAATATAAAGTACCCGTGCTCTATTAATCAGATGTGATCTATAATGTTCAATGTCTTAATTGTCCAGCTACATACGAGTAGGCACTGCGAAGCAGGCTCACGCTAATATTTAGAAAAGAGCATGTGCATTAGTAAGCCATGTACAGAACACAAAGCACAAAAATAATTATAATGCTGTGGAAGTCCTGGGGTCAGAAAAACTATTAATAACCAGATTGTTCTTGGAAATGTACCACATAATCCGGGAACCAAATGCAATTAATGCGAAAACGAATATAAAAGGACCGAACACTATTTATACATACCTACCCCAATTATCTACCCAGGGTTTCCCGCATGTTCTTGCCAGTGTCCCTTAATAGCCTTCTTTCCAATTACCGTTCCATAGTTCCCGTCAAAAATTTTTTGTCACTTTAAATTTTATCCATAATCTATTAAATTGTTAGATATTAATTTATAAAGAGAATGGTTGCGACCGTTACTACCTGGTAATCCATACTTACACTGAATTGAAAAATTCACTATGTTTTAACCACAAAAAATTATTGTAAAAATATTATATAACGTGTAGGCACAATTATATAAATCTAAACAACACAGCACGACTCGAGTTTCGACGTTTTATCGTCATTATCAAGTGAATTATAAATTGATGAAACTGTGATTTTATACTAACTATTTTGGGGTGAGGGAATGTACTTGCCGCTAATTGTTTGCGGATTATCTCGGGAGGGTAGTACCAGATTAAAAAGTGGCGAAAAGATTATTTCAGTCTGCTCATTAAGAAGATTTACTGACGGATTACGGCTCTGTTTGAAAATTTCCAATGACTCCAGGAGATTAAGCTTAGCGCCCTTGTTGCAATTATGCAAGATTTTTAGATTATTTATATCCGGGAACTGGTGTTCGGAAAAACGAGTTGATACACTTCGTCCTGTTTGACCTACATACACACTATTGCATTCTGAAAAATGGTGATGTGGCCATCATAGTACTTTCCCTATATTTTTCTCGAAAACTATGAGGTTTACGCGAAAAGGCTATTCCTTATAATTTGTTCACTATTACATTCTCTACAATTATTTCTAATACAAGTTTCATATAACTTCAATAGTTTATTAGCAATTGGCAAAAAATATCAAAATTTTCAATTTTTATTTTTTTTCTCAAAAGTGAAGAATTTTATGAAAAATATGTTCAGGCAAAACTTATTCAGTTTTTTATTCCCTTTAACTTTTGTTTGAAGCATTCCTTAAAATTTTTCATAGTTAGAGAAATATCACGAAAATACCAAAAAACGCCTCGAGTAAACATCCACTTCCGGTTTATGAATATTTACCAAAAGCTTTTCAGCTCCAGTTTTTAACGATAAAACCTTAAGTTTGAAGTTTCATCTCAATCGGATCATTCATTTTTGAGATACAGCGCCCACAGACATTTTCTCGCACGAAAACAATACTTCCCCTATATATACTATATAGGGAAAGTAACAACGGATCTCATACACACCAGATTTTTTAAGAGGATCGACTTTTTCTTTTGCATTGAATAGCATGTTTGATAAATTTCCAGGAGGTTTAAACGCTACTTGATGATTCTCTTTTCGAAAAATATTAGCAATCTGTTTGCTGGTTTTTCCAAAGTATGTGAGCGGAATGAACGATGTATTTAAATTAGCTATTTTCGGATATATTAAAACCCTTGTGATTTGATGACGTTTTTTGTTTATTAGGTTTTGAATGAGGTTAGTGGGGAAACCATTGTCAATGGCAATTGAAATAATTTTATTTAATTCTGTGGCTCTTCTGTCAGTAGTTAAGGGGATGGAGAAAGCCCTATGTATCATTGAGTGATATGCAGCTAGTTTGTGTGACAACGGGTGATTTGAAACAAATGGGATTGTTGAGTTGCCATTAGTAGCCTTCCTGTATATATCAAATTCAATTTTATTATTTTGGTGAATTAACGTTCAATCCAAAAAGTTAATTTTGTTGTTATTTTCTATTTCGAGAGTAAATTTAATTTTAGGGTGAATGCTATTAATTAGATTGAGAAACTGATCCAATTGACATGTTGTGCCACTGAAACACGCTATTACATCATCAACATATCCATACCAAAAGGAAATGTGTTTTTTTGCAAAATCAAGTGAGAAAATCTTTTCTTCGATATTGGACATGAATATTTCAGCTAAGAGAGGACTTAATGGAGATCCCATTGGAAGATCTGTGGTTTGTTGGTAGAATTTATTATTGAATTTGAAATAATTTTGGTTTACACAAGTTTCTAAACATTGATAGAGTTCTAATCTAATCAAGTAATTGCACTGTGATTTATCGAGTAAATTTTAAATAATTTCAAGACATTCTTTAATGGGTATATTGGAAAACATGCTACTAACGTCAAATGATACAAGTTTTGAATTCTTGGGGGTTGTTGTGGATTTGAGCTGTTCGGAGCGAGTGATTTTTTTACTGAATGTTTTGGAGCAAATTTGGTATATTTCTTGAAGAGTTCATTAAGTCTAATTACTAAATTCCTTGTTACACTCTTAATATATGAAACTACGGGTCGTATAGGAGAATCAGGTTTATGAGTTTTAATATAAATAATAATAAATAAATATACCAAATTTGCTGCCACATGTCCCTCTTTTTGTACCACTAGATGGAGCGGTGTGAGACAAATGATTGCCTCCATTCCCGCGGTTGGGGTCATTTGCATGGCCCCTGTGATGCTAAGACATTCTAAACGGTGAAGCCTACTCAGCTTCTTTTGCGGGTCTTCGGCCACCACGCGAGGACAGCATAGGTGGGTATCACCGCCGTTCTATACACCCAATACGTGATCTTGGGCTTAAATCCCCAGATTTTTCCATAAGCCGCCGACAGGCCCAAAGCGACATCGTTGCCTTCGCTATGATTTTATCGACATGGTGATTCCAAGTCAGTTTGTTATCCAAAATTATACCTAGGTACTTTACTTCGTTGCAAGATTTATATCTATTCCATTCAGCTCGGGAGCCCTTATGTGCAGCTTCCTCTTACGCGTGAATGGAACTATGATAGTTTTAATCGGGTTGATACTTAGTAATTCCCGGACACACCCGTTATTGATGCTATTCAGTGCTTTTTGCATTAGGATTGTAAGAATGCCTTCATGCTTGCCCCTGATTATTTCGGCGATATCATCTTCGTAGCCTTGGGTTGTAAAGCCCTTTCCATGCAGTTCCTGTTGATCTTTGGCGTGACTGCCGACAGTTCGTTTTAAGATGCCGACCGCATTGGTATGGTCCTTTGATAGAACCTTCCCGAGTCTATTTGCTGGGGCAGAGCCTATCTGTAAGCTGACCAGTTGCCTGTTTTCTTGGCTCTGTAGAAGGATTTCCTGGCGGAAGTCCTGAGTTGATCCAATTCCTTGTTCCACCAATATATTGGAGGCCTTGAAGTTCGGACAATAGACACTCGTGGCACTCTGTACTCTGCTATTTTCGTACTCCCAGCTTCCATATCGAAAGCGATCGTTTGATGGTCTGATATGGAGGCTACACGCCATTTTTTATAAATTCCGCGCCGTACGCTGTGGCTCAGGTCAAGTCAAGTACCTTATTGCGTTTATAAACGTGGGTTTATTCCCAGTGTTTAAGATGTCTAGATTGCTAGCGCATACATAATCAAGAAGGTACTTACCCCTGTTGTTGATATCTGAGCTGCCCCATATTGTGTGGTGCGCATTAGCATCGCAGCCCAAGATTAGATGTTTTCCATTCCTGCGGCACCCGTCTGTGATGTCCTTTACTGCCTCTGGTGGTGGGTTGTCCTTGTCCCCAGGAAAGTAGGCTGAGGCAAATACAACTTGCCCTGTGTGACGAACTGTGGAATAGGAGCATAATTAGTATCTTTTCTGTCCGGCCGCACGTAGTATTACATACCAGTTTGTACGATGCGTTCAAAAGTCCTTTAATCGTCCCTCCGTGAACTCAGGGCTCTTGAATTAGCGCTATTTGGACGTTCCCCCTAGCACTTAAGGCAGTTGATGCTGATTTTGAGTGATGCAGGGGGCACTTACTTACCCTTCATTTTTGGGCTTTGTAATGACCCCCACCTCTGGCATCCTTCAGTTTGTCCTGGGGCATAATCCTGCCTTTTGGACGCCCATCAGCCTGCTTCATGAGTGGACTTTTGGTCAGGCTATTTCTTGGAGTCTTCCTGATCTCTGGAGGCTTGTTGGCCTCTCCGGAACCAGTTGCGGATAGCAACGGCAGATCCAGGGGCCCTTTGGAGCTTGAGGCTCCTGCCCTTTCATCAGGCTTACCCTGCTTCGCCTTTGTGCGAAGCTGTACTTCGCCGTAACGATACCCAAAGAGGTAATGCGTTTTTTAACTTCTCCATGGACAGTGCATCCACTGAGAAGGTAACCTCTTGAGTGGGTCCAGCGGTCACCCTTCTTAAGACCCTCCAGTTAGAGGTATCGCACCCATTCTGGACTGCATCTCATTCCTCGTTGCTAGGACTAGATCCATGATACACTCCAGTTATTTGTTCCACAGACAGAAGAGTAGCAGGATAGTCCTTTGCCATGACACCAACCTTCAGTCCTTGTACAGCCTGACTGTATAATGCCATTTTTTTGAGATTTTGCTTCCCCTCTGTTACGCCAGTCGGGCTTGTGCTTGTGAGGGCCTTGGTTTGCCCCTGCACCCGCTTGAGTAGTGATATGCCACCCGTGGAGGGCTGTATAGTCCCTTTCGCACGTTTGGCTGGCGTAACCTTCGGCGTGCTGCCGTCAGAACGGGTACGTTTTTGGTCTTTTGCTTTCTCGCTGAACCGAAGGGCTGTAAGGCCTTTTGTGCTGCCTCTTCCCGCGTCTTGCCCTTGCTGATGAGGTATTTAACCATCTTCTTCCCAGCTCCGCTTAGGCGTGGCTTGCGTGTCTGGAGGTCTTCGGACTTTTGCCCAGCCTCATCTCCACTGCTGGCTAGGAGTAGTTCCTCCCTGTCGGCCTCAGGTACTAAGGCAAGGATTTCACACTCCATCGCCGTAGTTTTGTCTTTTTAGGGGGACGAGACCTTACTTGATGGTTTTTGGTTCATATATGATCCCACGAGAAGCTAGGGAAATAAACGGTCTCTTGCAGCAGGCAGAGCTCCGCATTCCACAGGAAGGCTATTTGAAACCGGAGGTCGCCTGATATCCGGAGTTCGCTTACTAAGACTAAGCTTCCTCTTAGCCATGCAGCCTTCGGCATATGCTGTTCTACCTAGGCTTGAGGACTTTTTTAATTTTGGCTCCCCTTTCACTTGGTCCATGCAGTTAAGCCCAGATCCTCTTTCGCTTACTGCCAGCGAGGCTTGACCACGTACAGCGGTGAGTTACAGATATAACCTACCTTAGTGCAAGCTCTAAGCCACGACACGCCAGTTGGACAGGGCGTGCATGCTGCTTAGTCAGATCCATCATCCAAGTCCTTTCCAGCTGACGCTCCCGCTGTTGTAGCACTTAGGATCATCTGGATACGCAAGCTCCCCCACTACGTCAAGGTGAGCACACACGTGGGAGACAAGATCCACTAACCTTAGAATCTGTAAGTGACTGTAAATTTAAAATTGTAAATGGTTGTAACTAATTGCATACGTTTGTAGCGCCCTGATGAAAGAGACATAGATCCCCGAAATATTTGCAAAAATATTAAAGAGCATTAAGTGAATTTTGGTTGCTTCTTTTGACCGATATACCAATAAAGCCTTAACTCATATTATCACTCGGTCACGAACATACACAATTATATATAGTGTGGATAAGCCAAATGGAATAAATTCATTATTTCGATTACTGTACATATCTATATTAATTAAATTATTATTTAAATTTAAATTATAAATTGACATTCTTTAACATGAAAATATGAACCCTACCTTTCAGCCCCCTTTAGGTGACAGTTACAACCCCCATTTTTTTAATGGGAAGTATGGGCTTGTGATATATCGTTTGAAAGGTATCTTCATTCTCTATTCAAAAAATGGTGATGTGGCCATCATAATACTTTCCCTATATTTTACTCGAAAACTATGCCGTTTATGCAAAAAGGTTATTCTTAATAATTTATTCAATTTTGAATTCTCTACAATTATTTGTTATATAATTTTCATGTTGCTTCAATAGTTTATTAGCAATTGGCAAAAAATGTCAAAAAATTCAATTTTTATTTTTTTTTCTCGAAAGTTAAGAATTTTATGAATAATATATTTTAACAAAATTTGTTCAGTTTCTCATTCTCTTTAACTTTTGTTTGAAAAGTTTTGTAATATTTTTCATATTAAAAAAAATATCGGAAAAAAACAAAAAACGCCTCGAGTAAACACCCACTTCCGGTTTATGAATGTTTACCAAAAGCTTTTTAGTTCCAGTTTTTAACGATAAAACCTTACTTTTAAAGTTTCATCTCAATCGGATCAGTCGTTTTTGAGATACAGCACCCACGGACAGACAGACAGACAGACACACACACAGACACAATTTTTTTTTCCAGAAATTAGTTTAATGGACTCAGGGGACCTCAAAACGGATATTTCCGCAAAAAAAAATGTTTCAAAAAAAAATCGCGAACACAATACTTCCCCTATATACTTCGTATATAGGGAAAGTAAAAATGCTATTGTTTTCAATTTTATTGCAAATATTAACATTAAAAAATAAGATCATCTGATTACAGAAATTAGTTTCACTACACTGAATATTGTTCATAATGTAAAAAAAAACAAAAGAATGAATGTTCAAAATGCTCACTGCGAACGTCTTGACAGCATTCTAAACTTAGATAAAAGCTTCTTCCAACTTATTTAACATATCAGGGACCTAATCGCTAGCGTGGTGCGTTCCTTTAAAGCAATCATATAATATATTTTGGGAACAATACTTTTCACTTTTAAAAGAAGTCCAATCGTGTAAAATCTTGTTGGCTATTTTTTCGAGCCTCGTCTCCGTATCCATTTCGATTTCGAAATGTATTTTTAAATCTTAATTTTTTGATAAAGAGAATGGTTGCGACCGTTACTACGTGGTAATCCATACTTACACTGAATTGAAAAATTCACTATGTTTTAACCACAAATAAATTTGTGGTTAAAACATAGTGAATTTTTCAATTCAGCTTAATTTTTTGCTTTAAAATTTAAAAAATGGTGATGTGGCCATCATAGTACTTTCCCTATATTTTTCTCGAAAACTATGAGATATACGCAAAAAGGCTATTTTTAAATATTTGTTCACTTTTGAATTCTCTACAATTATTTGTAATAAAAGTTTCACGTAACTCTAATAGTTATTAGCAATTGGCAAAAAATGTCAAAATTTTCAATTTTTATTTTTTTTTTCTCAAAAGTTAAGAATTTTATGAAAAATATGTTCAAATAAAACTTGTTCAGTTTTTTATTCCCTTTAACTTTTGTTTGATCATTTTTTAAAATTTTTCAAATTTAGAAAAATATCACAAAAAAACAAAAAAACGCCTCGAGTAAACATCCACTTCCGGTCTATGAATGTTCACCAAAAGCTTTTCAGTTCCAGTTTTTAACGATAAAACCTTAAGTTTGAAGTTTCATCTCAGACCGATAATTCGTTTTTGAGATACAGCGCCCACCGACAGACAGACAGACAGACAGACAGACAGACGGACAGACAGACACACACACAGACACAAAAAATTTTTTTCCAGAAATTAGTGTAATGGACTCAGGGGACCTCAAAACGGATATTTCCGCAAAAAAAAATTTTCAAAAAAGAATCACGATCACAATACTTCCCCTATATATACTTCGTATATAGGGAAAGTAAAAATATATATATTTAAATAGATAATGATGAGACCTTTTAAACGATATATCACAAGCCTATACTTACCATTTTATTTATTGAGGGGCAATACACAGGGATTATCTTATATATCTCTGTGTGGGAAATTTTGCGTAACCTGCAATTACCTACCTATATGAACAACTCAATAGGTATCTACCTGCAATGTACGAAAATATTAGTTGCAGCTTATACGAAGAACTACTAAAAAATAGCGCTCGAGGGGGTGCGGCTTCTATTCCGGACAATCCGGTATTTTCTATACATTAAATGAGTCGCAACGACGTAATCTGTGACTAAAGCACTTTTATTTTCAAACAACTTAAAGTATATTTCATAAGTTAACACGTAAAATAATTGAAGTGGTTTACAGTTTGTACTGTATAATATTTGAATTACAACAATAGTTGTGTACAGAATAGTTATTTATTAAATTTGTATAATAGATTATTTTGTTATTAGTAGGAAATGCAAGTTTTTTTAAAGAAAGCACAATGATTCTTGTACTGATAATTCCAATGCCTCTACTAGCGCAACTAACATTCAAAATGATGAGAGAAAGAGAAGTAAAGAAAATAAAATAAAGAATATTTAGAATTCATTCTCCGTTGATGGAAATGATTGTCATATTCCAGTATGCATAGTTTGCGAAACAAAACAAAAAATAGTGCGATGGTGCGGCAAAAATTAAAACGACATTTTATAACCAAACTTGCTACTTTCCAATCCAAAAACACGAATTAATTTGAAAGATTGCCAAAGCATCCAATTAAACAAGGCAATATATTTAGAAAAATAGTGTCTAATAAAGTACAAATTGCGTCATATAAGGTAGCAAAAATTTAAAACTATACACCATAGCAGAGAATCTAATTTTGCCAGTATGCTCTGAAATTGTTCAAATTATGTTTGGGGATGATGCAAAAAAGAAATTATGAAAATCCCCCTTTCGGACGATACTTTTAAAAAGAGAATTTTGGACATATCAAATAATATTGAGAAGAAAGTTAATACAAAGCTTACTTTGACCGACATTAGCGGTATAGCTCACCTGATTATGAAAGCTCAACCCGAGTATTTACTTCTGCATACTGAGGTACGAGGCAAAGCGTTAAACCAAATTTTGGAACTGAAGAATGAATTATCCATATTTTTTAAAAACGAAAGAAACAATAATTTTAAAACTTATTTAATAAACAATATTTGGTGCATGAAAATGGCATATGTAGCCGATATTTTAAATTATCTAAATACTGTTAACAAAATTATTTTAATATCTTCTGATAAACTATCAGAATTTAAAAAAATCGTTTTAGCGAACAAAATATTTCCCTGATTTAAATATTTTTACTGGGTACGAAATTCATTTGCCACAGCTCAAATTACCATTTTTCGTTAATAGAAGAAGAAGAATTTATTACGTTGTCAACAGATCGTTCTATCAAAATGAAATTTTCCGAATTAACAATTGAAAAGTTTTTAATATCCGTTCAAACCGAATTTAAAACAAATATAGACGAAGAAATGCGTGTAGCAATCTCACACAAGTCGGGTCTTATGTGTGAAATTGCTACACGCATTTCTTCCACTCTCGCCACTATTTGCAAAAATCGTCAGTCTCAAGTAACCCATTAAAATGATTCAATTTAAATATTACTAATAATAATGATTTATTAACGGGACATCGCCCTTTACATATATATACAATAACTAAATTTAATTATACATTTCTATAAAATAATAAAGTACTCTTATACTAAAAATATACGCCCTCCACAAATATATAATACCTAAAATATACATTTCTATAAAGTAAACTAATTTTATTCTATAAACACACAATATTATTTGGCTATATGCACTAGATCAAGCGAGTATAAATATGACTTGAAAGCTATCAAGTTTGTAGAATATAAATTAAAGCCGCCATATACTTGAAGCTTATTCACTAATCTGATTGCTCTTGTTAAAGGTTCATTAAGTCCGTAATTTGTACGGTGATGCGGAATATTAAACGCATTGATACTTCGAGTAGTTGGTCCAAGAGTTTTTATATTAAATAACAAACTTGATAATAGATCCGGACATGAAATAAAATCGTTCACAATTTTAAATATAAATACTAAGTCAGCCACATGACGCCTAAAAACTAAAGATTGCATGTTAAGAGAATATGTTAAATTTGTGTAGCTCAGTGATTCTATTTGAATATGTAGTTTATACGCAACAACTCTTAAAAATTTATTTTGAACTTTGTCCAAATATTTAATTAGATAATCTTGATGAGGAGCCCAGACCATAGCAGCATATTCAAGTCGTGATCTTACCAATGAACAGTACAACGTTTTAATAGATTCAACCGACAAATCCTTCCCAGTTCTACACACATAGCCAAGTAATTTTAAGCATATATTAACGGTTTTATTAATGTGGAGTCTAAACGTTAAACTAGTGTCAAATGTCACTCCCAAGTCATTTATCATATGCAAATAATGTTAACTTAAACTATAACAATAGTCTAAATATAAGTTCTATCAATGAAACGGATATATTAAAAGCTTCAAAGCGGCTTGGTAATAAATTTACATCTGGCACTGATAAAATCCCTTCCTTTATTGTTCGTGACTGTATTCTGAGTTTCATTAAACCATTAATGCACATATTTAATCTCATACTAAGCTCAACACATTTTCCCAGTATATGGAAAACTACACGTGTATCACCAGTGCATAAGATAGGGTGTAAAAATAATATTAAAAACTGCCGTGCCATTTGCATTTTAAATAACTTTGCTAAAATCTTTGAAATTATTATGGCTGATAAAATATATAATCATGTTAAAGCCCACATCACAACAAAACAGCATGGATTTATGAAGAATCGTTCCACGCAAACGAATTTAATAAATTTTACTGAATTTACATCTTATCAGCTCGATCAACGTTTACAAGTAGATACCATCCATACAGATTTTAGCAAGGCATTTGACACAATAAATCACAACCTATTGTTGCATAAACTCAAAATGTGGGGTTTCAGTAATAGCCTAATAACCTTAATGAAATCATATCTATCAAACAGAATACAATATGTCGAATATAATAACTATAAATCCGACATATTTTGCCCGACAAGCGGGGTACCCCAAGGGTCAAATCTTGGACCCCTTTTATTCCTTATTTTTATGAATGATATAGTTGATAAAATACAGTCTAAGATTTTAATATACGCGGATGATGTAAAAATATTTCGGTGCATTAAGAATGTAGACGATTGCCAGATATTACAGAGTGACTTAAATTTGATCTACTTGTGGAGTATTAATAACATGCTTCCTCTTAATATAGCTAAGTGTAAATTTATGTCCTTTTTTAGAACGGCAAGCTGTATTAAATATAATTACAGCTTAGACAACACCATATTACAAGAAGTTGTAGATGTAAAAGACTTAGGTGTCATATTTGACAAAGAATTAACTTTTGTGCCCCATATTCAAGCTGTAAAAACGGAAGCCTTAAAAATGTTAGGATTTATTAGGCGCATTTGTGAACCATTCCGTGACATTTACACAATTAAAAAACTGTATATATCTTTTGTGCGTGCTAAATTAGAATATTGTGCAGCCGTGTGGTCCCCTAATTATATAATACATAAGCAGGCTATTAACCGTGTACAGAAATTATTTGTTAAATACTTATATTATAAAACATATTCAATGTATCCAGATAACACCTTAAGTTATAATGACCTATTGTGTATCTTTGAAATGAAGTCATTAGATGCAAGACGAGAAATAATTTTATTAAAGTGTTTATATCACATTATTCACGGCGGTATAGATGATCCAAATCTACTAATGCAAATTAATTTATTTGTACCCAGAGTTTCAAGTAGAAATGCTTCCACTTTCTTAGCTAATAGAAGTAATACTAACGTATATTTTTACTCACCTTTAAATACCATGAAGCGTTTATATAATAACATTCAACATTCGGTTGATATCTTTCATTGTAATTTTAATAACTTTGTTGATTCTATTATTAAATTATATTAGAAATTGTTTGTATGACACTTTTAGTTTTAAAACTAGGCCATGTAATTATTCTCTGTTTATATTGATTTATTGTATTTTGGATATTAATTTTAATTTATGTATGTTCTTTCAATTCAAATTTAAATCTTATTTTTATGTTTTCCCTGTTATTAGAGATGTATATTTTCTGTTGGGAAATAAATTATTATTATTATCTCCGATACTCTCTGTATTGCCTTGGAATCTAACGTGTATTGCCAAAAATTAGTATTCCTTTTTCGCGAAAAAGAGATGATTTTGCATTTTTTTATATTGAGATGTAATTTATTTTCATAACACCAGTCCGTAAGGCGATTGAGATCATTTTGTATCATTGCGTAATCTTGATAATCATTTGCCACTGCAAATAACTTTAGATCATCGGCGTACATTAACACCTTGCAATGTTTAAAACAATTAATAATATCATTAATAAATATTAAAAATAAAATTGGACCCATATGTGACCCCTGGGGTACACCCGAGGTCACGTTTATTATTTTAGAAATGTTATTATTAATTCGAACTTGTTGTGTTCTATTAGTAATGAAACTACTTAACCATCTAATTATAGTTTCGTTTAATTCTAGATTACGTAGTTTGTGTATTAGAACAGAATGAGAGACCCTGTCAAAGGCCTTCTCAAAGTTGGTATATATTGCGTCGACTTGATCTTGATTTTCCATGCCTAGTAATAAGTATTTTTGAAAAAGAATTAAGTTAGTGGTCGTTGATCTACCTCTAAAAAACCCATGCTGTTCTTCTGCAATTAAATTCTTGCATATCCAGATTAATTGTTGTGAAAGAATTTTGTCTAATAATTTTGGTATCGATGATTGTATACAAACACCTCTATAGTTAGATACATCAGTGCGGTCGCCATTCTTATGAATTGGTGAGACAAATGTGTTTTTCCAACATTCAGGGACACAGCATTCGGTAATTGATCTTTGAAACAAGTAGGTAATAGGATATGTAAGAGTAAAACTACAGTTTTTTAAAAATATATTAGGCAGTCCATCTGGGCCACAAGAAGATGCGGGATCTAAGGCTTGAATCGCTTTAAAAACATTTACAAAATCAACTTTGAAGAAGAATGTACTGTCAATGTAAGAATTAAAATAATTAAAATCAGATATCGTAGGAATATATATATCATTATTGCAGTAAACAGTCGAGAAATGATCTGCAAAGAGATCCGCACATTGCTGCCCGTTAACACTGACTTTCTCCTGTAAGTGCATTTCTGCTGGAAAACCACTTTTTTGTTTCAAAACATTCGCGAACTTCCAAAATTCATTAGGCTTGTGTCTCAAGTTTAATTCCACTCTGTTATTATATTGTTTATATAACTCATTGCTGAGTTGTTTACATTTTGCCCGAAGTTCTTGAAAGCGTATGAAATGCGCTTGTTCATTAGATTGTTTATACATTTTGTGCGCTTGTTTTTTTTGATATACTAATTGAATTAATTGCGCATTGAACCATTTCGGAAATTTATTTTCATGAATAATTTTTACTGGGACGTAGGACGCCACCGCTGCTTGAATTATATCATAAAACATATTTAAAGCTTCATTTATACATGAGCTCCGCGATATTAAGCTGTGCCAGTCAAATGAAGCGATATAATTGTTAATAGCTAAATAGTCCGCATTGTTAAAATCATAGCGCACCGTGTTTGAGGTTAAATTATTACAATAATTTTTGCGTACGAGTTCAATCGAGTAAGCGATATGGTGATGTGAGTTGTTATCCAATAGATCTTCCGCTATGCTGACCTCTGTATCCTCCTTATTTCCAAACACTAAATCCAGAAAAGTTCCTTGGCCATTTGGATAGCTATTTAGCTGGGATACATTTAGAAATCCTGCTGTATCAATAATCATCTTGGCCTTGTCACTTGATTGTTCCAATGCAACAGCTCCAAATTCATCATTGTTCCATTTATCAGATGGAAGGTTGTAGTCACCGCAAATTAATATTTTGTCAACCGAAAGATTTTCAATAATATTTTCAATAGCTGCGCAGTGAGATTCGTATTTTTCTAGAGGACTTGCTGGCGGTAGATAAACGGCACCCACGATATAACTTTGTTGGTGTAATGTAATTTTAATAAAAATATGTTCAACATCATTATGATTATTTAATAAAACCTTGGCTTTAAGACTTTTTTTAGCTCCAATCATTACACCACCACCAGATTTTTTAGAACTTGTAAGTGGGCAACGGTCCTTCCTAAATATATCATATTGAGACAGCCTGAATTCATTATTTGATATATTATCACTCAGCCATGTTTCCACAATAATAAATATGTCATAATCATTCAATAACACGTTCCTCGAAAAAGTATTAAGTTTTGTGTTCATTCTTCCAATATTTTGATAATAAATATTTACAATTTTACGTTTTTTGTCGTTGGGCCATTGCTGTTAACTATTCGGGGATTTCCATTAATGTATCGGATAGTTAATTTCTCGCCATTTCTTTTACGTCGCTCCAATTCATCCCTTAAATTGTTCAATTGTAGTTGCTGCGCTTTAGTTAGATCCGATTTTATTGTTATATTAGGTGGTAAACGCTCTTTATTTAATTTTAGAACTTGTAAAGCACTAGTCTTGTCCTTAAATATAACTTTTGTGGGTCTCGGATTGTTTCCTTTTTTGCCTAATCTAATAATTTTCTGTGGTTCCAGTTGTAAGCCACATGTTGACAAAATATTATTTATTTCTTTCGTATCATCTTCCACTCGTTTTATTAGTACACTGCTTTCTGACTCTTGTAAATTATAAACAACTACATTTTTTGAACGATTTTCTCGGTCCTGAAATTCTTCAATCCAGTCAGAGTTATTAATACATTTTTGGTTTTTTACTTGCTCTATTTCCTTTCGCAATTCATGATTTTCCTGTTTTAACGCTGTGATTTGCTCATTTATTTTCTTAAATTCAGATTGAAAAGACTTCAGAAATTCATTTTTAAATTCAATCATTTGTGCATTTAATATAGAGGTAATTGACCTCTCAATTGTTTGCTCAATATTAAAACTTGTGTTTAAATTGGAATTAGGTTCACATAAAGAGCATGACCATAATTCTCCAACTCCAGATTTCGCTGCATCGAGATATCCATTAATTTGTTCGTCCGGTTTTTGAATGCATGACGTGTGATGCCACAAATTACAAGTTGCACATCTAAGTGATGCAGAACGTGGCCCAATAATTTTATTACATGCATTACACCAAATTGTCATGATTACTGCGTATTACCGATTGAAATAAAATTAAACTATTACAACAGGCGGATAAAAGTTGTTGATTATATAAAAGGAAACTAAAGGAAATTCAGATAAGAGACGCTTCACGTTCAGGGGCCGATCAGAACGACTTTTAAGACATACAGATAGGCCACGGAAAGGTTTCACACAGTAAAACAAAGGAAGAGATACTAATTTAATAAATGTAAATAATAAAATTTAAAATTTAATGTTGGCAACTTCATACGCTCTATTGTGCACTTTATCCGTTCCCGTTTTTATGACGTGCTATTCTGTACGGGCACGGTAGAAAATGCAATCCATAATACCTTTATACACTTAAGGATTTCGATGAAATTTTACCAAACTGTTGTGTCACATCAGGGGCCACTCCTAGGCAAAAATAATTATTTTAGCTGCACTAAAACTACACAAAAATCACTGATCAAGTCGGAGCCTCAACAATACCACCTTACACGTTCACGTTCGAGTTTAAAAAAAAAAAAAATATTCCTAATTTATCTCATCTTTATTGTATTTGTATTTTTGTATTTTTTAATAAATTCAAAATACACTGACGATCATAACATTAGGATCAATCCGTTATTTGAAGTTATTTTAGAAATTTTTAGTTCTTTACGTGTTTTTGCGGTTGTAACAGTTCACTAACTGATTGCTTGAATAAAAAATTATATTTGGTTGTTCAAAGTTTATTGAAAATAAAGAAAATAAAATTTTTAATTTTATATGTTAAGTAACGAAAATTAAAATTTACTTTGATATGTTTTTTTAAACAAAAAAGAGTTTGAGGACAGCTTAGTTTTTGTTTCTATGGTGTCATCCGTTAGTTGCAAATTGTTTGTATATTGTTGCTATTGTTAGTGTTTTGCAATGTGCATAAATCCTGTTGTTGCGGTTTTAGAAGATGACCGCGGTCAGCGCGAAACTACACGAAACGTTGGTGTCGCGTGTGCAACGAGTATTTTTGTAAATATGAAATATATTACATAACTTTTCAAACAAAAGTTAAAGAAACTGATAAACTGAACAAGTTTTATTAAAACATTTTTTAATAAAGTTCTTAACTTGTGAGAAATAAATTCAAAATTGATATTTTTTTCTTTCTTTGCCTATTGCCAATAAACTATAGAAGTTACATGAAATTTATATAAAAGTAATTGTAAAGAAATTAAAATTGAGCAATTATTAAGAATAGGATTTTTGCGTAAACGCCATGGTTTTCGAGAAAAATATAGGGAAAGTATCATGATGGCCACATCACTGAATTTGCGAATATTAAACGTGCCAAACATTAGCCACAATAACATATTGACTTTAGCATGTAAATAATAATAATGTCACGAAAGAATATAAAGGAATTATATTAAAAAAATAGAAATTTAATGGAATTATCCAAATGAAGTATCACGAATAATTCATACTTTGATTTATGAAAATGTATATATTTACGTCTAAATATGTAATAATTCTATTTATATATTTTTTACTTTGAAAACGATTAAATCCTGATTTAATGTTGAAATACTTTATAATATCACTATTATATGACGTGGCAGTTTATAGCCGCCAGGCAATTAAAGTTATAATTAGTATTACATGTTAGCCTATTAGGAAATAACTTCTAAATAAGTAAACATTGCTCGAGAATTATTATATGTTTGGAAATCTGAAAGTAGACCGTTTTCAATCTATGCTAAAAGAAGCTATTAGGATAATGTTGATTTAATTTTGATTAAGTTAATCACTAAGCTTAAGTAAATGCTTCTACTTATAATTTTACAATAACCGAATTATCGTTCTAAATTTATTAATTATTATTAGTAAAATAACTATAATTTCGGCAATTATTATTTTGAATTAAGTACAAACAAATAATTATTTAGTATAAATTAATTGTTAATTTGAACAGATTCAATATATAATAGATACTAAAAAAATATGTATTAATACACGTTGTATTCCATGTTTTAAAACAGAATAAAGCTGCTAATTAAAACATGGAATACAACAAGTGTATTAATCTAAATAACCTTACCAAACAGTGCATTAGGCGTGTAGTTTAGGAAGTATTAATTATATGTATTTATTATTATTATTATGTTTGAAGTCTCGTGAATTAGATTATCTCAAATATACGTTCAAAATTAAATTTGGTTCTTTTGCCTGAAACGTTTTTATATAAATTTAAAGAATAATTATAACTATTTTTTTTTAGTAATTATTGATATTTTGAAAACTTATTTTGATTACATGACAACTTAATGATTATATAAATGAAATGCAATTTGCTCTAGATATACAATATTGAAACTTAAATGTTAAAACATGCTCACAAATTAATATAATTATTACAAAGTTTGTTTAGACTAAATAAATTTCAACGAATAAAAAATTAAAATTAAAAACAGAGTTATTGAAAATAACAATAAAAGTCAATAAAACACCTTAGTGTTGATAACTCGATTTTGTACAAAACCCTTTTTCGTTAATCCAGAAGAATACCAAAACATTGTAAATCAAATTATGAAAATAATGAAGAGGGATTTCATTTTATCAAAAATATTATTTCAGATTTCAAAAAGTAAGGCAACCAAATTTTAAAATATTGAATGCTTAAAAGAATATATTGTTTAAACCATAAGGAATTGAATTGAATTGAATTGAATTGAATAATCGAAAACATGTGTTATCGTCGTTTTATTCAAACGAAAATAACAATGAATTATTTTTATAGCATAATTCAATTTTTATTTTGTTGCAACTAGTATAATCCGTGTACATGTAAATAATATTTACAATCGGCCATAAATAAGAACGCCCATCATTCCAGCCAGTTTTCAAAGAATTTTAGATAATCCTCAACTAGACCTTTCTCTCAGCTACCTAAGACAATTAACACGGTAAGCGGCTTAAAACGGTCAATCCGTAAACTTGCAGCCGAACACCTGGCCCCAAATGCCGTACCAACATTTGGCGCGGATATTCCAAAAAGTGGATGACGTCACAACAATTAAACAAGGACGCACAAGGAATGTTCGCCCAACAATAGGTTGGGGAAATCCCAAGCATTTTTCGCGGTTTATAGAAAAACCGCGAATCAAATCAATGTTCTGAAGGCACAACTAAATAGCTGAGAGAAAGACCTTTAATGTGATATAAATCACTCATCAAGAATTAGTTAAGAAATGTACATATTGATATTTTTTTATTGGCTGGCTGCAATGATGGGAAATTAGATTTTCAACGGTTAGATTTTTCCATGGGAAAAATCTATTATAACAAATTAATATTGTAATGTTTCAGCACTTATTTTTTTTGCAGTTTAAACTGGTTGCTTTATATCTTTTTCGCATATATTATTTTTATTCGCTATACTAATATCTGCATATATATATATATATATATATATATATATATATATATATATATATATATATATATATTGTATATAAGTGTATATTGCGGCATCTTAAAGTATGTGATATATTTTAATCATGCATCCCCTGAACCCTGTATTAATTTTTTGTAAAATTTACTCAACTTATTAATTCGGGTTCCTCGAAGTATCCCCAAGAGCGGACGGGCGAAAAATGATTAGTTCGGTCAGGAAATCGAAGGGGGGGTGCGATTTTTAAGGCAACCATATTTAAGGCAAGGGTTGATAACTCGAAGGCAGTAGAGAAACGATTCTCAAACTGTTATCATCGAGTTATCACCGAGTTGCCGTAAGTAAGTCAAATCTGTAAGTTGTTTTTATGTGCCATTACTTTGTTTATATTTTGTTTCACTTAATTTTGTTCAATTGTTTTTGTTGTGTTATCTTAAAACAATATTTTCTATTTGTTATTAATTATTTTGTGTTTGTATATTTGTAAATAAATTGTTTGTTGGTAAATAACAAATCTTTGCATCTGATTCCTTTAATAACAAAATACTAGTGGAATAAAACAAATACTTTATATTTTTTATTAAGTGACTGTGTTAAATTAAGAGCTAACTGGGTAATCAGGGGGATACCGAATCAGACATCAGGCCAGGACTTTTTTTTGTTTAAATTTGTCTTGATCGGGAGTCTTTGGCTTCAAAAAGCCTTAGACCTTAAACTTCCCCCGTGATACATGTACCGGATTAACTTCAATAAAAAGACTATTTATAAAGTATAATGAAGCTTTTGACAGATTAGTTTAAACTTATATTACACAATCAAACGTATACATTCAGATAATAAAAACTAAACTAAGTGACAGTAATTCGAACATACAGTATAAATCATTTTATCTTCATAATATTTTGTACAATTGTTAGGAAAAACATGATTAATGTCCTCCTGTGTTATCTCATTCCAAGCAATTACTAACGCTTTTTGAAATGCTTCTAGAGTTTGAGGGGGAAGCTGTAAATTAAGAAGTCTTCGCTCAAAGAAGTTCATTGTGACTCTTGCAATGTGTGGGCGAGCATTATCCTGCTAAAAGTTGGATTTGGCAATGTCTGAAAATTAAATCGTATTACGGCAAAAATGTTAATTTTCACCTTGTGCGCCAATAAGTAAAGAAATTGAATAAAAAACGAAAAACTTTACCCGATACAGCTAAATTTTAAATCGTTTTTTCTTTTCACCAAGATAAGCTTAAATATAAATGTTTATCAAAATAAAATGATTTATACTGCGTTTTCGGATTTCTATGTCACTGAAAGAGACATGTTTTTATTTTGTAATTGGTCATACAACCACTTTCGAATATATAAAATATATAAGTCCTTTACGTTGTAGAAAATAAACTAATAATTAGAAAAAACACGAAAATATTTCGTAAAATCTACAACAAATGAGTCTTATTAAGACTACAAGAACAAACCACTTTTGAAACAACTACTTCTCTAGCTAATACTTCGACAGACATTGAATAATACAAAAGTAATTTGAGTGTTACAAAATAGGAAGGCTATCAAAGCAAGCAGTTTCAAAAATTAAAATTAGTAGAGTTATTATATGATAATACGATTACAGATAATATAAGAGTAAACGTAGTATTTATGATGATGTTGGTTTTGAAAAAAAACCCATGATAAATAATCCATTTTTGGAGACCTATACCCAAGCCCCTCTGGCAGGGCTAATAGGACTAACCAAAGAGGCAAAGCTAGAGCTGGTCATCTGAGATACGTAGGGATCCACAATAGATCTGAAAATGTCGCAGTGGAACAGGCGCCGGTGCCACCCATATAACATCTATCTATCTATGTAATTGCAGAACAATGGTACAGTAATACTCGCAAAAAAATATTTTTTCCCATTAAATTTTTCATTTTGAATAATAATGCTTCGGCAAATTCATATTCAATATTATTAACACTTTAAAATGTCGAGAGCAGGCTTTATACCTCTGCTGATATCATTTTTCAGACGCGACTTGAAAATAAATTTATCGGTAATAATTTAATTTGATTAAAATCGTTTTATTCATGTTGCCTTGTACAATTGTATAATTATCTGCAAAATAATCACACAAAAACACATTTTAATCATTAAAAATTACTCAAAAAATTATTTTTGTTTGTTTAACATCTGAATGTGATTTGAATGAAATGCAATTTCCTGTAAATATGATTAATGATGAAAATATTACACATTTATGTTGTTTATATCATTCGTATCCCGTTTTGTAATCTTGCTTAAACGTTATTACTCATCTTTCAATGACAATTAATGTATATGTAAAGTATTAAATTAAAGTAAAATATCATTTCATTAAATAAATATTAACAATAACATTACAAGGGAATATTTATAAATTAAAATTTAAATAAATTAATACTTCATTTAGACTAATTGTATTCAATGGACTAAATTAGTCCATTATTGTGAGCATTTAATATTACATGTCAAATTTAAAACGAGTCATCTATTTTTAGATAAATGCTGTTTTCCATAAAAATCTCAATGATTTACTGTATATTACCCAGAAGGTATCTTACCTAAAAAAACAACTGTAGAATGTTTTGTAGGCCTATGAGAAATTGCTTGTATATAAATTTGAAGTTCACAGTAACCATTTTAGAAACATATTGAATATAATTACATAATCAGTATAAATTACATAAATACAAATAATCTGTATTTGTTTGCAAACTTTATATATTAGAAACCTTGGCTACGCTTAGTAGTTTAATTATGTGTTTATTTTCCTATTGATTTAGGAAATATTTGCACATTGAATGTAAATTAATTTTAATGAATCTCGCAAGTTTGTTAGTAGTTCCAATAATGTTAATTAGAAATATTTATTATAATTTGTGGAAATATTAATTATGTTTAAAAATATTTCAATAATAAAACAAAAATAACATTTATTAAATATTGGTATCAAATTGTAGCTTAGATACATATATAAGTAAATATATATTTAAAAATATTTTGCAATAACAAATTAAAAAGTATATGTTCTTCGAGCATGTTGGATGGTGTGAAGAGCAAAACACCACATGCTATTGACACAAAGATACAAACTGATTATAATTAATTTACACATAAACCATAAGCAAATAGGACTGAATTCTGATTAAAAGTTATCATGGAACAATACAAAATATATAGTTATTCTCAGAGTTGTTTTACTTTAACGGGTTTGTTTTATTACTTTTAAAGCTTAGCATTACAATTAATAAAGTTAATTAGATAAGCTTGTATAAAAGTGAACAAAGAAATTAGTCTAATTGTTCATATACTTTTTAAATGTATGGGTATGTATAGGTTTTAATGAGGTCGCTGGTTATAAAATTAAGGTGAAAATTAATGAAAATTTTATTTTCCGCACATTTGTATCAACATTTTTATGTTAACTTACATACACCATTTCAAACCATTGTTTTCTAGTTACTGTTTAAACTTAGTACTGGTTATGCCATTTAACAAAATTATAGAAATAATTATATATATTTTTTAAATATTATAGTCTTATTGTTTTGAATAAATTATATACTGTAGTATGCCCAAATGTTATGTAGTATTTTATAAATTTCTTGAACAAATTAGTAGGGATTTTGTGTAAATATGTTACTTAATTGCTTTCTCGCAAGTAACTCACTAATGCCACATACATCCACCTTAAACGGAGTATAGTTAATAAGCCTTACTATAGTAGCACTTTGATGAAAACTGGCACATTTTTAATTTGACCAGAAAACAAAATGTAATGTAAGTTTAAATTATCTACAAATATTCTATTGATATCGATATTGTTATTACTATTAATGTTATATATGGAAAATCGCCCAAAACAATGTTACCACGTTACTAGAATAATTCTGAATATTTATTCACATGATACATAAAAAAGGCTTAAAATCCTAACCCAAGGATTCTATAAGACAACGCTTAACAATAATAAGAACAAAAACCATTCTGCTAGAAATAAACTAAGATGAATGCTTTCTATCGAATTTGGTCATGATATTTATTTTTATAACCTTTTATTCTTAAAACTGAACCGATGTTGCTTGTAGCAATAAAATGGCTTAGATTTATAAGAAATTGACAAAAATGCATGTACATAATACTATCAATACAATTAGCCAAAGCGAAAAACATCAGTTGAATACTCACATACGCAATAATAAAACCAACTTAGAGGTATGTATCCACTCCTGAATTTAAAAACAAATGTATGCCTAAGGAGATACTTATTTAGAAGAGATAGATACTAACATATTTAGGACCTACCTTAGCCGCGCCAAACATTGCAAACTTTTTGCACCAATTGATCGTTTCTTTAGACTCTAAAAGTTGTTTTACCATTTATAACTTGACTAATATTATTGTGACATTTCTATAAATGTTCTCAGGGTGTTTTTGGGATGATATTACAAGATTGCATGACCTACCAGTGCACAAACATAATACAATAGTAACTATGAAACTGTTAGAACAAAGTTATATCAAGTATAATAATTATTATTAATAATAATAATAATAATACGAATAATAATAATGCCCAGTGTTAAGTGTTTATCATGAATTACCTCGTAGTAACGGTCGCCACAATCCTTATGAATAATAATAATAATAATAATAATTCATTTATTACCCAACAGACATACATATATCCAATTACAGGCAGGTTTATTTTATTTAATATTAAAAATCCTTTATTTTTACCGAATACTTCTTCCGATATTATTTTGATTTCTTGGCCAATGCGTCCAGGTGTTTTCTAAATTGAATCTGCTTTTATAAAGATTTTATTGTGTAGTTCACAAAATTTAAACGCGATTTAATGTAACTAAATAGTTTTAAAGCTCTTGTTTCTTAAGAACTGATTGACAGTCATTACCTGATTTGCTTGTCGTTTCGGGAAAGTCAAATATAACCTTATTAAATTCTTCAAAATTGAACAATTTACAGATAGTACATCGCAGCATCAAGCAAGTTCCCCATTTTGTTAGCACTGTTAATAAATCTATTGTAAAATTCTACATTATTAACGGAAGGAGGAGGTGGTGTTGAGGATTTAACTTTTGAACTAATTAGTTTTTGAAATTTATTTGATTGAGCTACGAACTTGTTATGAATGATGGGTTTAATTTTTGAAAATATAGTTTCTGATAAAATGTCGAATTTTGATTTTGCTCTAGTTTGATAGCCTCATTATCCGTTCATTCTTTAATAAAACAATACTCACTAACACGCATCTGAACCCATAATAATATCCACCTAAATGTATAACGTCTTATACTATACCTCTGCGTGACTAGAGATAGGGTTACCATGGAAGTGTCTTAAAAATGCCATATGTTAGGAAAAACTTTTTTAAATGCTATATTCTAGGTTTATGCGGTATATATTTACAATTTTCGATTGTCAAACAAGTGAACAATATTATGAATCGTGGCTTTAAAATGAACACGGTATGGATGCTAATTAGTTTTTTAATTGCTCGTACAACAGAAATACATTAATTCTTGTCTTTGATATAATTATGTTTTTGTTCAACTAATCAGATAGGTCGTTCTAATCGAATTATGTATAAAACCCATAGTTGCCAAAAGGATCGCACGCAAAATTAACTAATGTGGCATATATTACAATGGATTTAGTTGACTTAATAGTTTATTTACTAAAATAGTAAATAATCCTGCAACATATATTGAACCAACATCATAAATACTGCACTAAATGATCACACAACCGAAAATTAATGCTTATATAAAGAAGAGAACGTATGCTTGTCGCTAACAATGTACATAATACAAATTGCTAAATCATAGACACTTGGGATCAAATTATGATGATTTTATCTACGATCGTACAGAAAGTAGATGCTTTTTGCATAATTTTTCATTGTAAAAGTGGCTTTTTAAAGCACTAGTGTCCTTTTACGTTTTTATTGCACGGAAATGTCATTATATCGTACTGACTCCAGGAACCTATGGTTATGCCATTTCTACGCGTTAACGGGGCACTGGGTATATTAAAATGCAGTGGAGTTTTTTGGATTAAAAAAAACAATTAAAAAATATTATTACGTAAATTAGAATGAATAAACGATGAACTAAATGAGCATTACAGCACCTCTATAATTATATAAGAACTATCAGGTAACACTTTAAACAACTACCGCAGTACTAAAGCGCCCCAGGAATTTAATTATTGAACTGTGGCCTGTCGTTAAATTGCTGAAATCACATTCAGCACAATTCAACATTTTTTCGTACTTTTATCGTTTTTTAACCGCGTCACGAAATGTATTACGTAATGGCAATCTGCAGACACGTGTTTCCCTTTATCGCTGTATCACAGTGCAGGTGTGCCGAAAATTACGTGCGTATTTCCAAGTGAAATCAATTGCAATAGAAATAATATCGATGTTTTATTTTCAAGGCAGTTTATCAAATATACTAGCACAGGTAAGAGCCTGTTCTGGGAATTTTAACGTGTAAATAAATGAAACATTAATTTACCGGCGCTGAAAATTAAAAGTATTAATGAGAAACAATAATTTCTTTGATTATTACTGCACCATCTTACATTTATATTACTAATAGTTACTACGAGTAGTAATCGTTGTCCACTAAAGAGCAACCAGTTTAAACAATTACTACAACCTGGTATAATTATATAATCAGCGTAATGCAACACTTTTGGTCAAGAGTTGGCCTTTATATGTCGATTTATTCTCTTGCGAGAAAGAGAACAGCCAAATACGTGGATGGAGATTGTTGTTACATCGTGAATTTAGATACAATTAAACTTAATATACTTATTTAAGTTAAATGTTTTATGAAAAGTTTTAATTATTTTTGATTTAAGTAGCTGTATGTTATTAAATTATAATGAGTTTATATTTCTTAAAGTAATAATATAATTACCACATTTTTTTTAAATCTTAACCTGTAGTATCAATGTAGTATCATTGCCGGAATTAATAATTTTATTAATCTTTAAAATGATTCTTATGCAGATTCAATGATCTTATGCTTATAATGTCTTAATAATATATTTACTATGAACCCCCGCCAAAATGTTATAGGGTTGCACAATACTGGCGCATATTATAGTTTTGTCGGCCAATTATCGAAGATATTTGAATCAATTGAAGACCTTGAATAAATTAAATCTTAAAAGTCACAGGAATTGTTTAGTCTGAGGTAAACTTCTATAAACCGTATGCTGAAAATAAAAACGATATTGCAGTTTGTGCTGTTCTGGAGCAGAGGACAAAGAAGAATTTAGAGGCTTGTATGAGTCATTTGTTTTAGTGGAATTATTAATATTGATCTAATAAGTTGTTATGAAATAACGTAAGGTACATTTTACGACAATGTAAAGAATTTATTACTACGGGTTATATAGAACAAATTATTTTTAAAACTATTTGCAATAATATTGCTTTATTGGCTATTCAATTAAGTTTTATACGTCTAGTCAATATGTACTTATTGGTGGGTTCTGATCCCTATTTTTCAATATTTCTCAATATCAAGTAAGTAATAAGTTGGAAAGTATTATACAAATGCATGCGATGTCTAAAGGGAGCGACCAAGACCATTACATAATGAATATTCTGGTACATATATTTACATTACTTTTGACGTATATAATTTTAAAGTATATTCTTGTGTCCGATAAAATACATCCCTTGATTTTTCTACAGTACTTATATTTATCTCAAAGGAATACACCATGCCAAAGCGGCTGTATAAATTCTTTCAGTGTCCCTTTAAGTTAGAGATATTTTTTAAGATTTAATAACTTACGTCGCTAATCCAACACAAATAAGGCTTGGTGTTAATGTAACAAAATTAAGTGTCGCCTGAATAATAAACCTAGAAAATATTTATATTTTGTTATTTTAAGTAAGTTAATTAAATTTTTAGACATTTTCATAATACAATTCCACATTTATTAGGCCATTTGTGTATACCTAATTTCAGTTATTACACTTAATTTGAATTGTTTTATATTTATATTTACATATTTCGTTGCTGTAATGAAACTATATATATATATATATATATATATATGTGTTGGTGCGGATAGTTTCGCGAAGATTATTTTTGTACATTGTCAATGTTCGGCTTTAATCTTAGAATTTGCAAGTTTTGATGGTTCTAAAAAGAACATACGAGGTACGACAGACAAAATCTCTAAAATACTAAAAAGACATAATATCAAAACAATTTTTACCACTTCGCGTAAAATTGGACAATTACTAAATTCCCCAAAAGACATCATTCCCCTTGAAAATCAAGGAGTATACAAAATTCCCTGTGCCGATTGTAATAAAGTTTATATCGGACAAACCAACAGACGTATGAATGTACGGCGGGACGAACATATCAGAGCCGTTGAAAAAGATCTACCATCCTCATCTCTAGCCGAACATTCCAAATCCACCGGACACAAGATAAATTTCGACCACACGACTTCCATCGCAGCATTAGACCATTTCACGAAGAGGATTATCCGCGAGGCAATTGAAATAGAAAAACACACCGATAATCTCAATAAACGCGACGACGCCCAACGACTACCCCCAACTTGAAAATCCATTTTATGCAAAATGCATATCTCTTCACCCGCTCCACAAATTTCAATCCCCACAGGTACCACCAACGTAATCCCGGTTAATCCGACCGGCCCTATTACAAGAAGCCGCACACGCGCCGCTAAACGTCAACCGCCTGAAGAAGACCAATGCGACTTGGTCGAAACGGTTGCAAATCGGTTCTTTTTAGAACCATCAAAACTTGCAAATTCGAAGATTAAAGCCGAACATATATATATATTATATATATATATTAGATCACAAAACTAGTTTAGAATGTTCAATTCAAATATTGGGTGTAAAAGGTGTTTATAATTTTATTGGTATCACGATGTTTTTTATAATACATCTCAGTATACCACACAACTTTCTCGTGCATAAGAAACGAATACCAAGAACGTATATATATATATATACTGCTGTAATGAAACTATATATATATATATATATATATATTAGATCACAAAACTAGTTTAGAATGTTCAATTCAAATATTGGGTGTAAAAGGTGTTTATAATTTTATTGGTATCACGATGTTTTTTATAATACATCTCAGTATACCACACAACTTTCTCGTGCATAAGAAAACGAATGCCAAGAACGTAATATAGAGTTTACCCCATGCAAAAATAACAACAACGTCAGTGTGTGTACAGTAGTGAGTTAGTACAAGTTCTAGGCCAAGACACGACAGCTGAGCAGTGTGAAAATGTAAGTACAGGAGAAAGGGGAAAGAAAGGGTACTTAGGTAAGTATAGTGTTATTAGGACTGCAGACACCTGCTCAAACAAAAATCCAACTTCAAGTACTGACACGTCCCAAGAGTATTCAAATACAATATTTCCCGAGATACAACAGACAAAATTTCTGAAATACTAAAAAGACACAAAATCAAAATATTTTTTTATTTCCCTTGAAAATAAAGGAGTATACAAAATCCCCATGTGTATAGAATCGAAACGTTTTTTTTTTTTATCCTTACGAGGTGGTGTCGCTTAGCGTCCCCGCACTGCGGTCTCCGTGGTCCTTTTGTGCGATCGAAACGTTACAAATAGGTTTTCGGAACCATCAGATCTGGTAAGTTGAAGAATAGCATAGAGACCTATTTATAATATTATTCTTAGATACTAGGCAATACTAAAAACTAAGCATTAATATAATTATGGCATAATAAACAGAGAATATCTATTAAGGGGGTATTACTCTCCTGAAGCCCGTTTTGAGAGTAATTTTTAGGAATTATTTCTGTGAAAACTATCAAACCTATAGTTTTGACAGAAATTAAGACATGTTTAAACTAACAATATAAATTTTATTGAATTACTTAATCGAAATGTTTACAAGTTATGCGCTGTTATGTATGTCGCGGCGTCAGACGCTCGTCCAATCGGGCGCACGGGTTGTGGCGATGCTAATCGTCTAAAATAAAAAAAAGAATTTTTTTTTCAATATATATGAGTGTAGTTATCGTCCGAACTAGAACTAAACAAGTACACATATTTTTATAGGAAACGGCAGCTGTTTAAAGATCAAAGTTCAATTTTTCCGAAAAATTTTCAACTAAAACATCAGATTTAAAGTGAAATATACAAGCCATCAAAATAATCCTAGATCCAACCATAAGTGAAGGTTCCTTCAATATGTGTGCCAAACCGCAAGTCAATCGGTTCAATAGTTTATGAGAAAAACGTGCGCCCGTCTTGCAAAATGTCGTTCCGAGAAAAAGAGAAAAACGCGTTCAAAGTTTGCAATACATTTTAGTACTGATACGGTTGAACTTACTGTGTATAACAACTGATTTAAGTAACTTACCCTTAATCAGCTGTACCGGGGCCAATAGATACAAGGGGGGACCATAGAGACAAGGGGGGACCATAAAACAGAAAAACAGTCGAGGTACAACAGTCGACGGTATAAGTACCGCGCCGCAACCTAAGCTTGTGTAATTATGGGAGTTCTACGAATTTCAAATTAATATTTTTGAAACACACTCTCAGAACCCCAGACTATAATAAAATGCAAAAAAAAAATTGAATTGTCGAATTTTCTAAAGAGTAATTCCCCCTTAATTGGAAAAAACTCGAAAACATTTCGTAAATCTACAATAAATGAGTAAGACTACAAAAACAAATCATTTTTTGAAACAATTACTTCTTTGGCTAATACCTCGACAGACATAGGATATACATACAAATAGGAAGGCTATCAAAGCAACACTAGTTTTTGTAACATAAACTAAAAATGGTTGAATGTGTTTGAACGTACATTCAACCATTTTAGTGTTTTAACTAAATCTAAGCAAACTCTTGACTCTAGATATAGTTGCAATAATTTTTATAATAAGTTACGTAATATTAGAGATTATGCCAGTCTTAATCTGTAGAGTAAACTTTAAAGACAAACTAAATTTTCTATTCAACAACATCCCTT
>OZ018394.1:68428988-68572958 GCA_963969525.1 Ontholestes murinus | reverse complement strand
CTAGTTTAGAATGTTCAATTCAAATATTGGGTGTAAAAGGTGTTTATAATTTTATTGGTATCACGATGTTTTTTATAATACATCTCAGTATACCACACAACTTTCTCGTGCATAAGAAACGAATGCCAAGAACGTAATATAGAGTTTACCCCATGCAAAAATAACAACAACGTCAGTGTGTGAGGATTGCTTTACACTTTATATAGGCGAACTCAAAAAGAGCACCAAAGCGATACATCACTGCAAATCCAATTTTCTTGGCATTGGCAAAAATGCGGGTTGCAAATAATGATCATATAGCTTTGCCATTTCTATTTCGGGGAAATTTAGAGCAAAGCTTTTGAACAGTAGTTCATCTACCTAACTAGTTTATAGAATATAAAAGTATTTAGCGAGTAAATGGCCCGTTTATTTCATTTGTGAAGAATATACTTTTAATTTCGGGCTGTGAATCTTGCATCTTTACAATAAAATGCCATTTTGGGTGTTAAAAGGATGCCCTTTATTATCTGCTGTTCAAATATAATAGGACCCCAATCTCAAAAGAAAGATAGAAATTAATATTCTTAAACTAAAATGTACACTTAGGCAAAGAAAATTTTCTGAAAATGACATTTTCGATACACTAATATCACGGTTATATACTGGACTTTATTTGACCGATTTTGGTTACCGTAAATATAAGATGGTATAGTTAAAGTAGTCCTAGGCACTGCAAAGGACATACAAAGGCTTCATGTAAAGATCGAACATAAGAGAAAAGTAAGATTGATTAATACCGACGTTGTCAGAAAATTGGCTATTCTCAGCGTCATATTTTTGTGCGTTAAATGCAAAGATAGCTACTCCATGCTACCGTGCTTTATTTTAGATGACCGTTGGATTTCATTGAGAATTCTTCTAAGCACGACAAGACGTTTTTCTCTTATTCATAACTTGGCTACATAAGTTGCGTTAAATGTTAATTGCTCTAAAAAATTATAGTCATTTATAACTAATTTAATAGATTAATAGATTCGATATATAAAGAACAGACAAGGAACAGGTGGAATTCAAATCGTTACAATCTGAAAGGGATGTTGTTGAATAGAAAATTTAGTTTGTCTTTAAAGTTTACTTTACAGATTAAGGCTGGCATAATCTCTAATATTACGTAACTTATTATAAAAATTATTGCAACTATATCAGAGTTTGCTTAGATTTAGTTAAAACACTAAAATGGTTGAATGTACGTTCAAACACATTCAACCATTTTTAGTTTATGTTACAAAAACTAGTGTTGCTTTGATAGCCTTCCTATTTGTATGTATATCCTATGTCTGTCGAGGTATTAGCCAAAGAAGTAATTGTTTCAAAAAGTGATTTGTTTTTGTAGTCTTACTCATTTATTGTAGATTTACGAAATGTTTTCGAGTTTTTTCCAATTAAGGGGGAATTACTCTTTAGAAAATTCAACAATTCATTTTTTTTTTTGCATTTTATTATAGTCTGGGGTTCTGAGAGTGTGTTTCAAAAATATTAATTTGAAATTCGTAGAACTCCCATAATTACACAAGCTTAGGTTGCGGCGCGGTACTTATACCGTCGACTGTTGTACCTCGACTGTTTTTCTGTTTTATGGTCCCCCCTTGTCTCTATGGTCCCCCCTTGTATCTATGGCCCCGGTACAGCTGATTAAGGGTAAGTTACTTAAATCAGTTGTTATACACAGTAAGTTCAACCGTATCAGTACTAAATGTATTGCAAACTTTGAACGCGTTTTTCTCTTTTTCTCGGAACGACATTTTGCAAGACGGGCGCACGTTTTTCTCATAAACTATTGAACCGATTGACTTGCGGTTTGGCACACATATTGAAGGAACCTTCACTTATGGTTGGATCTACGATTATTTTGATGGCTTGTATATTTCACTTTAAATCTGATGTTTTAGTTGAAAATTTTTCGGAAAAATTGAACTTTGATCTTTAAACAGCTGCCGTTTCTATAAAAATATGTGTACTTGTTTAGTTCTAGTTCGGACGATAACTACACTCATATATATTGAAAAAAACATTCTTTTTTTATTTTAGACGATTAGCATCGCCACAACCCGTGCGCCCGATTGGACGAGCGTCTGACGCCGCGACATACATAACAGCGCATAACTTGTAAACATTTCGATTAAGTAATTCAATAAAATTTATATTGTTAGTTTAAACATGTCTTAATATGAGTGAAAAATCCCAAAACTATAGGTTTGATAGTTTTCACAGAAATAATTCCTAAAAATTACTCTCAAAACGGGCTTCAGGAGAGTAATACCCCCTTAATAGATATTCTCTGTTTATTATGCCATAATTATATTAATGCTTAGTTTTTAGTATTGCCTAGTATCTAAGAATAATATTATAAATAGGTCTCTATGCTATTCTTCAACTTACCAGATCTGATGGTTCCGAAAACCTATTTGTAACGTTTCGATCGCACAAAAGGACCACGGAGACCGCAGTGCGGGGACGCTAAGCGACACCACCTCGTGAGGATAAAAAAAAAACGTTTCGATTCTATACACATGGGGATTTTGTATACTCCTTTATTTTCAAGGGAAATAAAAAAAATATTTTGATTTTGTGTCTTTTTAGTATTTCAGAAATTTTGTCTGTTGTATCTCGGGAAATATTATATTTGAATACTCTTGGGACGTGTCAGTACTTGAAGTTGGATTTTTGTTTGAGCAGGTGTCTGCAGTCCTAATAACACTCATTTTGAATAGTCAGCGCATGTATTAACAGTCTTTATACACTAATAACGCCAAACGATCGCTAGGGGCGCTAGTAAAACACGCGCGGCGCCGGCGTTTCCATTGCATTTACATTTGTAAAACACTATCTTGATTAACGCTTTAACAACTTCCTGATATAAAGAGATATTCCCGATCTGCAAAATGGAAACAATGGTTCAAGGTATATTCTAAACCTTCAAGTTATAGATAATAAGATAAATTTATTTGTTTTTTCGTGATTTATGTATACGCGGATAGACATTTTTTTCCTGTATTTATCACATTCGGCAAAGGTTATAAAAAAATCCCCACAAAACCCCACTGTGATATTTGTTGCATTATAACCTATAAACCTTCAACAACCTTATATGCAAAACTCAACTGCTAGTATTTGCTAATATCAAAGTTATGTTAAATTTTCAGAGTCGACGACCTCAATTTCGCGGAGACGTATGTTTGATATATGGGTAAATAGCAAAAATACGTCTCGCAGTAGAAATCTGAAGGCTTTTGTTGTTTCAAATTTTAATTTGCAAGATGACAGTGAGGATATTGACAAACAATTTACTAATATAACGTTTTATATCAAAAATAAATATTCGTTGGACTAAATGTCGACGATTAAAGAGTGTATTTTTAAACTCTTATTCGGATTGGCTTGATAGAGATTTTACAATTCTAGAAGGAATTATTAACAAAAATATTAAAGGTAAAGAAGACACTAGAGGTAGAGGTCGTCCTCGTAAACTTTTTACCGAATGTGGTTCTAAATCTAAAAGAAATACAACTAAAGAATTATTGAAGGCGAAAAGTTGTGAAGAAATTTATACGACAGCTGAGATGAGTCTTCGAGTTTAAGGCAACAGAGATGCAGCTGCTATTTTCAATGAAGTGTCATCTTGATCTGCACAGGTAGCTACACAAATTAAAAAAGCTAGGATACAAGTTGCGTCAAAACCAATAAAATATACGGATGAAGAGGCATTGGCTTACTTTCTAGATGCAGGCCATTCGCTTCATACATATAAATTAACCCAAATACAGGCTAAGCAAAGGCGTCACGATCTTTACCCGCCGTATTATGTTATACGCAAAACAAAAGAATTATGTTATCCACCTCAGGACAGTGTTACAATTAGTGAAACGTGTGCAGAAGTAAAATTACAAAGCATTGTAGATTGTAGCGTAAAACGACTAATTAAAATGCAAGAAGTTGTTATTAATAGTATCTTACCGGATTTGTGCAACAATTTATTATTAATTTGTAAATGGGGGTGTGACGGTAGTGGGGGTCACAGTTTATATAAACAAAAAATTACGGAACAAAACAATAATACTTGTACAGACGAATATATATTTGTGATTTGTTTTGTACCGCTTCAACTTAATCATACAGATAAAAATGGTAAGAAGAAAATTATTTGGCAAAATTTAAGAGCATCGTCGACAAGATATTGTCGTCCAATTAAATTATTTTAAAGAGTCGCCTGCTCTAATTAAAGAAGAAACTGAGAAAATTAAACAACAAATATCTGTTTTATCTCCCACTACTTTAGACATTTCTAACTCAAAATTATCAGTAAAGACGACTCTTATTTTTAACAATGGTTGATGGCAAAGTTTGTAACGCATTAGCTGATAATAAGTCGACTCAAAAATGTTATATTTGTGGTGCTACACCAAAAATGATGAATGAGAAAGATAAACGTAAAATGATACCTAATTCGGATATGCATGCATTTGGTATATCCAGTTTACATGCGTGGATTCGTAATTTTGAATGTTTGTTGCATGTATCGTATAGATTGCACATAAAAAATGGCAAATTAAAGACTCTGCTGACAAAATTTCAGCAAAGAAAACGAGAAATTCAAGACAAATTTAAGCAGATAGGACTTATTGTAGATCGACCGAAACAAGGTGGTGGAAATACCAACGATTAAAGAACCTGTTAAGAGCACTGAAATTATTGGTATTAATGAAAATTTAATTCGACGACTTGGTGTAATTTTACAAACAATGCGTTTGCAAATTACGTGGAAGATACGCGACATTATTTATATCCGTGGTATTATATGCCCACAAGCGTTCACAAAATTTTAGTTCATGGCCCAGAAACTGTCAATTCATGTATCTTACCGATAGGACAAATGTCTGAAGAAGCTATGGAAGCTAGGAGTAAAGATTGTAGACGTTATAGAGAGCATTGCACTAGAAAAATATCTAGATGGCACACAAATGGAGACCTATTATCCATGTTATTAGTATCGTCGGATCTACTTATTTCAAGTTTGAGAGTTTCTACAACAAATAAACGCACACCATTATCTACTGAAGTATTAACCCTGTTAGCAAATGCTTCGGCGTTAGTTATAGACGCTAAAAATAATGTTACAGAAGCTACTAATAATAACATTATATAGACAGCGAATAACATTAATTCATACACTATCGGCCAAATTCCAAAATATTTAAATAATTATGATTTACATATGTTTGTATAGTTTATGTTAAATTAAAATATGTTTCTTTATTTTAACAGTTCAATTATTGTTATATAACCGTTAAATAATAATTAAAAACTTCCATTAAAACAATAAGAATTTTTTCCCTTAAGATTGGCTATTTGTCACACTGTGCTCCGGTTTCAATTAGCCATCCTGTGACAAGCGGGGCGCTGCTGCAGTTGGCCGTTTTTTCTCCTAGCTTATAGTGGGACTAATCATAAACCAAGAAAACAACCCCCTCTCAAAGGCCTGAGGCCGACAAGAAGGAGACACTCCAAGCTAGTAGTGGAGATGAGGATGGGCAAAAGTCTGAAGACCACTAAACACCTAAGCTATGACTAAGAGGAGTCGGAAAGGGGTTTAAATACAGCATCAGCAAGAGCATGACGGAAGGGGCAGCACAAATGGCCTTACAGCCTTATCCTTATGGTTCAGCATGAAAACAAAAGACCGAAAAACGTACTCGTTTAGACCAAAGCGCACCGAAGGGTACACAAATCAAGCATTTGAAAAGCACTGTACAAAATACACTCAAGCGGGGCAAACCAAGGCTCTCACAAGCACAAACTCGAGTGGCGTCACAGATGGAAAGCAAAACCCCAGAAAAAAAGCATCATAGAGTCAGGCTGTGCACGGAATTTTTGTCAGTCAGGGGTACTGCACTGAAAATATCTCGTTGGGCGAGGAGCAGCTGCGCACAAAGGCAAAACAGGGTAAACCTAATAAAGGAACAGGAGCCTCAAGCTCTAAAGAATCCCTCCAACGCATTCGGAGGAAAATTCGCCGCTGTAAACCGCAACTGGTTCCTCAGAGGCCAACAAACCTCCAGGTATCAGGAAGGCTCCAAAATATTGCTTGACCAAAAGACCATCCAAGAAGTAGGCCGATGTGCGTCAAATGGGCAAGAACTGGACAAACTGAAGGATGCAAGGGGTGGCGGTAATTCTAAATGAAAGGATAGTGGGAGTGCGTCCAAATAAACCTTCATCACTCGAAGCCAGCATCAAGTGCCTTAGGCAGCAGGCTGACTAGAGGGCGCGTCCAAGTGGGGCTAATTCTTGGTTTCATGGTGGAGCGATTAAGGGACTTCACTTCAGAAAGAAATTAACTATGCTACCATTCCACAGTTCGTCACACATGACCTAGCGGCAGCGGTTGTGGACGAACCCTCGGGAAATGGCAAGAATTGTAAGGGACCTCATGGACTGGGAAATGGAAAATGGGAAACCATTTATCATGGGCTGCAACGCTAATGCGCACAATATAGTATAGGACAGTACGGGTCCTGACTGAATTTAATATGTATCTCAGAGCATCTAAATGAGAGGCTTGGAAGGCCTACTGCGAGGCGATCAAAAACCTCACCCCAGCCAATAGACTTTGAAGGTCCTATGAAATCAATGGGATCGGCATCTTAAAAAGAACTGACCGCAGTTACACCAAGTATTAATAGGAAAGCTTAGAGCTACTCCTAGGTACTAATTTCCTGGGATCAAACTACACAGTTGCGGCTATTTTCGACTCAGGGTCTTATTGCTCCAATCGAGACAGCCGCTGTTTAGCGGGATAAATATTCATGGTCAGGAAAATGACCTGCCATAAATAGCTTCAAGCCCTAGAAACCCCCAGGAATGGTCGGTATCTTCCCCGCGCTATGCTGCACGTCTTGGAGAGTATCGCTCCACAACTTGACTTGACCTTAGCCACAGCGTACGGTGCGCAATTGATAAAAAATTGGCGTGTACTCTCTGAGCCCTCCATGTCGGACCATCAAACGATCGCGTTCGATATGGAAGCTGGGAGCACGGAAATAGCAGAGTGCAGAGTGCCACCAAAAACGGACTGGACATTATATAACGAATGTCTATTGTCCGAACTTCAAGGCCTCCAATACAACATCGCTACCATAGAGGAATTAGAACAAGCCTCACTACACCTAAGCGATACCATTGTAGCAGCCTATGAGAAAAGCTGCCCGGTAAAAAAGGTAAACTTCTCGAGAAACGTTCCTTGGTGGAACAAGGAATTGGATCGACTCAGGACTTCCGCCCGGAAATCCTTCAACAGAGCCAAGAAAACAGGCAACTGGTCAGCCTACAGACAGGCTCTGACTGAATTCAATAAGCAACTGAGGGAGTCTAAACGAAAGGCCTGGAAGGCCTACTGCGAGGGGATCGACAATCTGACCTCAGCAAATAGACTCCGGAAGGTCCTATCAAAGGACCATACCAATGCGGTCGGCATCTTAAAACGAACTGACGGCAGTCACACCAAAGATCAACAGGAAAGTTTAGAGCTACTCCTAGGTACTCACTTTCCGGGATCAAAAGTAGTGACTAAAAACTAAATGACTAAATTGCGGCTAGTACCGGCTCAGTGGCTCACTGTTCCAACCGCGACAGCCGCTGCTTAGCGGGGAAAATATTCACGCTCAGCAAAATTACTTGGGCTATAAACAGCTTCAAGCCATATAAATCCCCAGGAATGGACGGTATCTTCCCCGCGCTACTACAACGCGGCTTGGATACAATTGCTCCAGGACTCAGGGAGATATATAAAGCAAGTTATGCACTAGGGTATATACCCCGGTTGTGGAGGGAGGCAAAAGTTGTATTTATACCTAAAGTGGGCAATAGGCCTCTAGATGAACCTAAATCATATCGACCCATCAGCCTAACCTCTTTTCTCCTAAAGGCTATGGAGAAAATAATCGACGAGCACATAAAGGGTGCCACACTTATAAGAACACCCTTAAATGCCAAGCAATTCGCATTTCAAGCTGGCAAATCCACCGTCGATGCTCTACATCATACATCACCTCGTCAAAGAGGCAGAACGAGCCATCCTATACAAGGAAATAGCAATCGGAATATTTGTAGACATAGAGGGGCCTTTGACAACACCTCATTTTCTGCAATAAAACGAGCGGCTATAAATAAAGGACTATATCCTTCCACGATAAGATGGGTGGAGGCAATGCTTCAAAGCCTATTAGTAACGGCTTCTCTAGTAGGATCCACAGTATATATGACTGTAACAAAGGGGTGTCCTCAGGGGGGAGTTTTGTCCCCCACACTATGGTCAATAGTGGTGGATGGACTCCTGGATGAACTGCATGGAAAGGGCTTTATAACCCAAGGCTATGCAGATGACATCGCCGTAATAATCAAGGGCAAGCAAGAAGGCATTCTTACAATCCTAATGCAAAAAGCACTGAATAGCATCAATAACTGGTATGTTCGGAAAGGACTAAGTATCAACCCGAATAAAACGATCATAGTTCCATTCACGCGTAGAAGGAAGCTGTACATAAAGGCTCCCTCGCTGAATGGAATAGAGATAAATCTCTCCAACGAAGTAAAGTACCTGGGTATAATTCTGGATACCAAACTGACTTGGAATCAGCATGTCGACAAAATCATGGCGAAGGCAACGATGTCGCTTTGGGCCTGTCGGCGGCTTATGGGAAAAACCTGGGGATTAAGGCCCAAAATCACGTATTGGCTGTATAGAACGGCGGTGATACCCATTGTCACCTATGCTGCCCTCGTGTGGTGGCCGAAGACCCAAAAACTAGACACGCAAAAGAAGCTGAGTAGGCTTCAACGTTTAGCATGTCTAAGCATCACAGGGGCCATGCAAACGACCCCAACCGCGGGAATGGAGGCAATCATTGGTCTCACACCGCTCCATCTAGTGGTACAAAAAGAGGGACTTGTGGCTTGTGGCAGCCCTCCGACTACACCAGAGGAAGAAAACACTGCCGGGGGACTGGACAGGACACTTAGAAATACTGCAGCAAATCGACCCGGCCCTTCTGTACAAACCGACGGACATTATGTCCAGGAAGCTCGAATTCGAATTACCGGCCAAAACGGCTTTGATGAGAGTCAAGGAGTTTGGACGAGGGATATCAGCCTGGTACACGGATGGTGCCAAGAATACCAGAGGTACTGGAATAGGCATTTATGGGCCTAACCAAAACCACAGGAGCTTCATGGCTCTGGGCACGACGCCCACGATTTTGCAAGCAGAAACGATTGCGATTGATATGTGCGCCAGAGAATGCTTGGATAGGCACCTAAATGGCGCGCATATATACATCTGCTCAGAGAGCCAAGCCGCATTAAAGGCCGTTCGAGCCTATAGTCACGGCTCACGGACTGTCTGGGAATGTCGAAGATCCCTCTCGCAACTGGCGAAGAACAACTTGTTGACCCTCATGTGGGTCCCAGGGCACGGGGATATTAAAGGCAACGAAGTGGCCGATGAACTCGCAAAAAGAGTTGCAAATGCCACTCCTATAGGACCAGAGCCGTTTTGTGGACTCCCCATTGCGCATAGAAGAGAGGTGGTGCAAAAATGGGAAGAGGACAGAAGACGTAAGTATTGGAACAATGTACCAGGTCTACGTCAATTAAAACGACTCCTGAAACTCGATCACAGCCACAAGGTGCTTGAACTCACAAGGAACGAGCTAAGAACTTTCACCGGACTCATGACAGGGCATTGTGCCCTCCGATACCATTTGCGGAAAATGGGAAAAGAGGAAAGTGGAAACTGCAGATTGTGTGATTCGGCAGATGAAACTACCGAGCACATACTATGCACTTGTGTCGCGATTGCTCACAAGCGTCTTTCACACTTCGGCAGGGAACGATTATCCCCCGAAGAAGTGAGCATTATCACCCCCAAGATAGTTACCAGGTTCATGGTGGACGTGGGACTGCTTGGGAAGTGATTGGTTAAGGGTAGAACAATAGATCTGTTAGGTCGCAGTTCACGAGAGGCTAACACACCTCACTAAGACCCTACTTAACCTATAACCTATAACCTATAACCTATCGCTCCAGAACTCAGGAGAGATATACAAAGCAAGCTATGCACTTGGGTACATACTTCGGTTGTAGAGGGAGACAAATATGGTATTTATACCTAAAGTGGGCAATAGGCCCAAACAAATTACTTTTATATTATTCAATATCTGTCAAGGTATTAGCCAGAGAAGTAGTTGTTTCAATAAGTATTTTTTTTTGTAGTCTTAGTAAGACTCATTGTTGTAGATTCACTAAAGGATTTTAATACATTTTATTACTTTATAATTACTTTGTTAGTATTTTTTTAAACTTTGGCAAGTTGCTAGTAAATAGTATAATAAATATTTGTTCTCATTATTTCTGGAAACAAAATGAATTATATATGCCAACTTCACCTCTTTAGTTTCCAATATTTGATTTAATACATCATTTTTAAAATAAGTGTACCTAATTTTGACAATTGTCTTTTTAAATAGAGATTACTGCTACAACTGAATGTGTGTACATATTTAGAGCTTAATTATACTAATAACTTATCTAAAAGCGATTCACAGGTCTTCGACAATGAGTAGTATTTTATTTTAAATTGAAGACATTTTATACAAATAATTGTATAAACAAGATAATTTTAATTAAATATAATATAATTGAAGAACACAACGTAAAAAAATTATAAATTGTGAAATACGTGAATATTAGTTGGAATTAATTGAAGTTTATAATACTTACCATTTGTTATCATAATAACATCTTCTGAAGTTTTTGGGTCACGTTGTACACGTTTATAGAAATCTATAATAACTTCTTGAATAATCGCGGAAGGGTGTCAACTTGGTTATTTTATGAACAAGTTTGCAGTTAAACATTTTAGAATTTGTTAATACTGCCAAATTATAAGAGAGAATATTGGAATACATCACAATTCATAATTGTTGATTTTATATAAGTAAATGCTTATATTATTGAACAGGACATTAATTTGAACTCTTGCTAACTATGTGCCAAAATATCAGGAAACTTATATGTATTAAATTATTGAATTAAACATTTTCTGGTTGAAGTTGTGTCATTGGAACAGTGATATTAATATAATAGTTGAGTTTAAAATGTAAAACTGAAATTGTGATGTAACTCCATGTGAAATTGAGAGAAGCTCTGATTTTTGGGCGACATCCGATTCGCCATATATTAAACCTTATTTGTATTTGTTAAAATTTATTATTAAATATTAAAATTACTAGACAGTAATTCACAAACGCATTTATTTATAATAAAGATATATTAATCATAAATAAAACTAATCTTACATATACTTAAATGTTATGAATATTATTAAAGCATATATACATCAATAAATAAAAAAAGAGTTTTTCTTCATTGCATGTTGCATTTTTGGGTTGTTTGTTTGACAGTAACTATATCCTAGGTGAATCCTTTAGTATATCTTTCTACAAGTGTGATGCTTGGATCTATATCCCTATAAGGAATAATTAATACGATAAAATACGTAAACTTTAAGAGAACGCAAAGTAATAAAATAGTTACCTTTCAGCTTTTATAAATATGGAGAAATGGGCATTATTTTTAAACGGCGCAGGTCTTTGTAGTTTTCTGGCTTGATTGGAGTCGGCTTAGGGTCATGTTGATCTGGAAGTGCATCGGCGGTTCTGCATTGATCCTCTGCAAACAGAGTCGTTGAGAACTTCCGGAACTATCAGCCCACTGTATCAAAATTATTAATAATGAGTAAAATAACACAACTACATAGTTTAGGCAAAGCCTGGGTAAGCTTTAAGCTTTATTTAGAGAAATTAATTATATATCTCAACAAACATAAAAAAAATGATAATATGGCCTTTTATAGTACTTATTTTGTAATGTAAATATTTATTTTATCTCTTAAAATCATTATTACATACATTTAATGTAACACTTACAGTGCCTTAATACTGTTTAAACCCCCATAAAAATAAAAATGTGGAGTCAATATCCAAATCTGATTATCAGCATGTCACTAAATGCTCAATAAAGCCTTTAAATTTTACTTGAAATCCGCATTGAGTTAAACAAACCAGGAGAATTATAAATGCATACTATAGTATTACAGACTACCACTATTTTTTTATAACTGGCAGTTTAAGTTTACTGTCTTGTGTAGGCGTGCTTGATTAAAAATGTTAGGACTATCATATCATAAATATATAAAAATAATAGTATACGATAGAACGATACGATACGATAGAATTTTACGTAATATGCAATAATCTATAAATGTTGAATGGGCCTCTTAGGGCTTATATTGTTCGATGAATAGTGTCAATAAATTCGAAGCTGATGAAGTTGACTGCTTATATATGGAAACATGTATCTTATTAGTAATAGTAGTAATGTTTGACTATTGACCACGTGGTCCTTTAGCCGTTTTATTTGTATGTTTGTGTGTGTGTGTGTGAACAAAGAAAAATATTTGTTTGATTTAACATTATGTTTTTGTATTAAAAAAGAGTTTTGTATCATACGCCAAAACTGAAATTACTTAGTTGCCAAGCCAATATAAATCGTGGTTCTTATAATTGGTGCGTTTTCCAAAATCATACTATTCTAATAATATTCTTTATGATTTAATGCTGGGGTAATCAGTGGGAAAAAAGGGCATGCAACGAGTGCTTGATTGCTCTGAGATACCTGATGCTTCGTTATCCTCTACTGCCGATTTTTAAGCGAGCTTGCTTAAAAAATCCTTTTGTCGGCCCTTTCTATTGATGACAACAAAATATGTTTTTGGCATATGCCATGCTATCGTCTAGATTTTGAAATTAACATTGATTATGTTTTACTTAACTCCACATATTTTCCTCGCATTTTCTAATTCCTTAACACGTTTTTTTTTAATCTTGATTTTTAAAATCATCCCAGTAAGCAGACGGGTTTGAATTTTGTACTTATAAAATTATGCCAATGATTGTGGTCGATGATTTAAATTCCAAAAGTTTGACGTGACTTAAATCTTAACTTAAATATGAAAAATATAGGTACATACTGTGTTCCTTAACGGCTTGAGGCATAATATTATTTATTATACATTAAATCTAATGTACTGATTTTGTCCTCTTCTGAAATCTATTTACGGGCCAAAAGATCTAATTCACTAATCCGATCTCAATCCAGTAATTCTGAGTAATGTTATCTTTAAAGTAGCTATTAATAATTAGAAAAAACACGAAAATATTTTCGTAAAATCTACAACAAATGAGTCTTATTAAGACTAGAAGAACACATCACTTTTGAAACAACTACTTCTCTAGCTAATACTTCGGCAGACATTAAATGATACAAAAGTAATTTGCATGTTACAAAATAGCAAGGCTATCAAAGCAACACTAGTTTGACGGTATTTCTTTCTGTAAATAGTTTTTGAGTGACCATACTATGGTAGTTTGGAACAAGAAATGAATTTATAGTCTGTTCGTTGGATCTTTCGTCGTACGTCACAAACTATCGCTTCGAGAAACGACGCAAAAACATTCAGTCTGATAAAGTAAACCAAATGCGTTAGAAAAAGAACGTAGCGTAAAACATTCGTCGTTTTTTGAAGCGATAGTTTGTGACGTACGACGAAAGATCCAACGAACAGAGTATAGGTTGATGTACTAAAATAAATATAATGTAAAATAAATACAATGTAAAGGACTTATATATTTTTATTATAGCTATTAATAAGCTGACCTTTCCTGACATACTGTGACATTGGTAGCTCTCAACGAGTCCATAATAAATTAAATTATTTTTTAATTTAAAAAAAATCAGTTTATTTTTTAAAATGATTAGTATTTATTTATAGATAAAATGATCAGCCACCACAAGTGAAAGTACACTAAAACTCTGTTCTTCCATCTAGTATTCCTTAAAATCAGAGACCAATTGCAATAGAGATTGCTGGACACGTCGTTTCGAATCTCATAATCCTATTTTAAATAGAATTATGCTAATTTACCCTAATCTCGAATAATAATATCGAAATTAATTGTAAAGCTTTAATTCAAAAGAATATTCTAAAACAATGATTGATAAGAGTTAAATGAGCCCATTGAGTAGTTTGAAATACGTAATGCCATATATATCGACGGCTACAAACTACTGCTGAGCTTAAGTGCAGTGAGTGTGATGCTTTGTGTATCGGACAAACATGAAAATCGTTTCATACAAGACTTGAAGAAGACAAAAAATCAATATTAAAAAACAAACAGTGTACAAAACATTGTGTAAATAATAACCATTTAATAGATACGAACAATTTATTTTAATATTATATATTCAGGTAATAAGGGATTCGATTTCAATTTCAGGAAGGGCCTAGAAATAAACAGGGTAATACAAGCAGGAAAATACCTCGTGAACGACAACGAGGAGATTTGGGATTCTCTGATCTTAAAATTCCTTATTACCTAATTATATATAAAACTGTCAGTTTCTTTTCTCAACTCACTCTTAATAATGTCTTAAAAAGCGAAACTAGTCGAGAAAAAAATGTGAAAAAACCAAGTGTAATTTAATTTAAACCTTTATCAGTAACAGTTCAATACATTGTTTTAGTGACTTAAAATCAGTTTGGAAGCTGATGTAAAGTTGATAGCGAGCATCCTTAAGAAGAGAAATAATTATGGTTAAAGATTCAATATGTAAAACTGTAGCTAATGATCAATTTAACTATTCATTTTTCTTACTCTTTCAAAATACTTGAATTATATGTTCAACTGCTTATTAAAAGGCTACGCTTTACATGTAGAACATACAAATTTTCTCTTTTTATAGGGCTAGAAAATAATCTGCTTAAAATCCAGTTAAAGATTAAGGGGGGAAATACATGTAATCGGTCATAAAAATAGCCTTTTTTGTTTTTTTTTTTTGGATAAACTAAAAGAGATACAACCTCACGGTTTCTGGACTTTATTGGGCATACAGTAGGCTGTAATTTTAGAAAATTTGAAGTCTTTCCGCTAATTGGTTAGCCCTCTATTCAACCGATTGTGCCGCCATGTTGGAAATACCGACTAAATTGGCGTACACTCTGGAGGCCTGAAAATTTTTTTTTTAAAGTTTTTCTTTCACAACCCTTTTCTTAGATGTATTTTATCCTAAATGAACCTCAGAAAGTAGAAAAAACCCAAATATATGCTTGCTGAAAAAAAAAGTTCAAAATTTGACTCTTTTTTCGGATTTCGTAGACCCGTAATAATTATTTATTATTAATTTTTTTCTGATTTCGGAGGTTCATTTAGAATAAAATTTTATTAGGTGTTGAGCAGACAGAAATTCAAGTGATTTGAATAAAAATTGACAGAGTTATCATGTACGCCAATTTCAAAAACATGGTTTCGAGAAAAACGCGTTTAAAGTTTTAAGTATAGAAAAAGCGTAATTTGTGTAAACTTATAATTAAACGGCGAACCCGGGACATAGAGAGTGCCTTCCTCATGTTCATAGAAGTAGTTAAGCTCGGCTTAAACCTTTTTTCTGGCTGTTCTGGCTTCTTTACTCCTATTTAGCGATCGCCGCTCCTAACGGATTTATCGGGTGTCGTCGTAGTTGTGAACGAAAATCCTAGTATTTTGGCCAATGATACATTCCATCCCTTTTTGCAGAAACCTGTGTATCCTTCGTTGAATGTAATAGCAGTGATATATGCGGCAATTTAAACGATTTTGTAGCCGCAGTTCAAATGCTTCGGTTCCTTCGGTGCTGATTCCCTTTGAACTGTCTTTTTTCAGTCTACTTGCACGATGACACTCGTCTTTATTACGTTTCGAATACATTGTTCACGGCAACAAACACCACGACGTTAAAACAAACAAACAACGATTGTGATAAAAAATAAGACAGTTTTTGGAAATAAATATTTTTGCAATTGCAATTTGTGCTGATCTCATTAATTCTAACAACGAAGGTATTCTCAAAATTTCAATAACTCAAAATATTATGGAAATGAGTAAGTTAATAATTTTAAAATGCAGAAAATTAACAATAAGTCCACTAAATATATTGTTTAAAGAACTAATTCCTTGGCTAATACCACATTGATATTGAATTATATAGAAATAATTTTCTTGTTACAAATAGTATAACTAGAAAGGCAAACACCAGTTGTATTATTTGTCAAATAAATTTAATTCTCTGTAAATTTTGCATTTTAAAGGGAAATACTGATAACAAAAAACGGAATCAAGTAAAAATCCACTTTCAAGATTGATAGATTGATAAGTAAAACTAATATTTTACATATGGTACATTTAGAAATTCCAAATAATTATCAACTCTTAAAATTAAATATAGCGATTATGCTGAAAATACTCAATTAATGGATATATTTATTATTTTTTATGTGTATTTTTTTAAAGAAAGAAGACGAAAGTTCTTAATAAATAAATTTAAAAAAAAACACTTAAATAATGTTTAAATTAATACATATATTTAGGCAATGGTAACGTGGTCTGCAATTAAAATATATTTACGGCATGGATTCGAAGATTTAAACAGTTTTGCTTGTTTCAAGGTTTAATTAATTTAACCCCCCTAAAAATGAAAAGCCATCAGGCTTTCCCGAGCGCATTCTAATCTGTGCCTGTAACATTTAAAATATATTTATCCCCTAGTATTGAAATCTATAAAACAGCAAAATTAATTCATTTAGAATTATATAGTGAAACTGTCTTAATAATAATCATTAGGAAAATATAATAACTGTTCTTGTAAACAACTTTAAAAAGCAAGGTTTGCACATTTTTTAGAAATAGGTTTGTTTATTGCAAAAATTGCAACTATATACTTAATTAATATTAGAACAATATTATAGTATTTAACAATACTAGTAAGGTTAAAAGGGTTTTTACTGCCCAACAGAAGAACAATGACTGGCGAGTGGCCAGACGAGCTAGTAAAACCGGTTAACCTGCGTGTATTGTTATATATTTTATTGGTTATACATTTGTAATTCATAGACGGATAAATTTCAAGTTCAGTTACTCATAATCCTCAATAATTTCTAGTAAGTTATGAAAGCATTACCGTACTACGCGTGTTGTTTACTTTACCCGAAGCAATTATTATGAAAGCCTCCAGCGTGGCTTTATGTTTATTACCTGAAAAGTCTACCCCAAGATACGAAAGAGTATATAATGACTTCAACATATACGACACAAATAAAATATTATCTAATTTAAATAATTTTACAAGTTAGTAACGGCATAGAAACGTGAAACTAGAAACTTTCTTGATTAATACAATGTTTTGATAAATTGACGTCTACTAATAAGAGTTAAATAAATAATTTAATTGTATTTGTATTTTTTTACTCCTTCTTGTATTCTTCCCTATGTCTTCACTTTGGGATTTGCGGGCGTTGTTCCCATTCCAGGCTAATGGTATGAGGTATTTTCATTTTTTCGGTTTATTCGATTTTGATTATTAATATCAGTTGATACATGTTGAGCTCTTGATGGATCCAGATATGTAATTTTGGTGAAGAAAAACACTTGTTATGTTCCATATTGTTACTTTTATTTTCAGTTTCCTGACACGTGTTTCGATCATACTCGATCATTTTCAAAGGTTAACAGTTTACCTTTGAAAATGATCGACCAACTATAGATCATTATCCGAGATAACATAAAAAAACAACTGCAACTATTGGCACCATAATCAATACCACTAACGCATCCACCATGCCAACATAAAAAAAAACACTATTCCGACACGCTTTCACATTCACATCACATGATCTAAACCGTGTACAAATGGCCCAAATATGGCACAAATGCCAATTTGAAAAAAATCGCCATAACCATTAAAACGAAATTTGGATTAATTATTAAGACGAACACCAAGGCACAGGAACCAATAAACGAACTGAACATACTTTTGGCTGAAATATCATCATTAGAAAGCGGATTTGTAGCCTTTATGTTTATCCATAATATTTATAATATAAAAAATTTTTCTAAATATATATACGTATTTGAAAAATGTGATTACTTGGCGGTAAGTTTTTTTGATTTATTGCTTATTTTGACTTTTTGTGCTTATTTTTATTTTTCGTGTTTTTTTTTATATTATGATGCTTAATACAGCGTTTTCCTAAACTTAATACCTGGTATCTTTAATTATTTCACTCCTCTCTCCTACCCCATTATCATCAGCATATTTACCCTGGCCCCATCCTCATTCATCCAGTTCGTCACCCTCCTGCACCCTTCCACTCACTTCTCACTTATCCCCTCGCACTCCTCCGCCAAATATTTCCACGTATCCCTTCCATTCTTACATAACAAGAACTTCCCATAACTCTCTACCATCTACCACTTTCTCCCTCTTTCATCCGACCCACACCTCGTTCTTGCCATTGTCACCTTATCCTCTCTTCCCATTCCACTCTCTTCTAAATATATTCTATGTACCTGCGATCTCTCATATCCCTCATTGTACTCACTCCTTTCTATACAGCCCTGCCTTTAATGTCTCTCCACTTCCCTTTACTTTTTATGTACCCAATCTGCCACATTAACCCCTCAAGCCAATCATTTACCACTTCCTCCACCAATTCTACCCTTTCATACATTGTCTTTCTCTCTGCTCTCCATATACCCTCCATTATACTCTTGCTCGTCCACTATACTTCCTTCACCAATCTCCCTTCTTCCAGCGCATACACTCTCATCTCATACCTCACCACTCTCCTTACCGCCTCACACCCTAAAGTCTCACTATTTACCTCTTGTAACAATATGTATTCAGGTGTCGACCTCTCCACCCCTAATACTTGCTTCATAAACCATCTTGGTTCCCTCTCCAAACTCGTATCCACACATCACTCTCACATTGTTTTCCATCCGTCTCCCTAATTTTCCCGCACCACTCTCCAAGCTCTTCTCATCTTTCCTTATACCCATCTCAAGTGCTTCTCATGCCCTCCCGTAAACTTAAAAATAAATCCTAGGTACTTGAACACTTTCACCCTCTCAATCACTTCCCCTTCCCATTTTAGTTAAAAATAAATTCATAAACCAACGTCGAAAACCTGTTGCAAGTAATGAGATGAAGTGAACTCAAGCCTTTTCGTGTGTGACCGAAATTTTTGTAAAATTGAAAACTTATATTCGAATATATTATGTAAGCACATTGAAAAAAAAAAAAAAAAATGTAATATTTTCTGCAGTGGAAAAACCTAACTTGTCTCTGCGAGAAAGGGCATCTTCGCTTCGAAATAAAATTGGTACAATCACACAAAATTTTAAAGAAAACAAGTTACATCCATATATACCACATTATATGCTCACCTTAAGACATGGGACTGCTATCAAGAAATCATTTGTTTATCAATACATCCTAGATTTCACATAAATACAGTTAAATATACATTTTTATTGTAGATAAAAAGAAAACAAGGTTTTTTTCTATGTAATTAGATATAATTGCATATTAAAACAGTTTTTCATTACGAACAACTTTTTCATTATAATTTTCGATATTGTCACAAATAAAGGTACTTTACTGTTGAACAGAATTCATATCTTTGACATTACTCGTATACGGCTTAAAAAATGATATCTGATGATTGCATTGCAAGTTTTGGATCATGCAGAACTTTTTATAAAGAATAACTTTTTTTTATAAGATTAATAATAAAAACATTTTCCATATGGTGCGAAATTAAGCAAACTCATTGTATAAGGTTTTCGTTAATTTTCATATTTATTTATTTATTTATTGAAACTTTAAAATATCCTCTTATTATACATATAAAACTATAAACTATATAAAAAAATCACAACAATCTCTCTTACAGGACTTGCAGGTGGAGTTCACATTTCACAACTATGTGTTCTTTTACTCAGACCCAATAACTTTCTCTTCCGTATGTGCCTCTTAACTTTAGATGGTGAAAATTCATCCAATGTGCATTTTTTGCCATTTAGGCAATATTCGAATATGAAAATTACAAAATAATGCATTTCAATCTTTCTTGAAAAAAAAAATGTAAAATGCGCATTCTTAATGAAAGTATCCCAAGGAAAAAATATGTAGGTGTTGCGTACAATGGAACCATACAAAACATTAAAGATATTATTAACAACAATTATATGTGGTTTGGTGTGGATGAAAGCACCGATGCTTGTGTGGAGATTTGACAGTGTAAGACAGTGTTTTACATTTCTCCCAGCTCGTCGCATTATTTCTCATCAGCATAGGGAAACTTATTTTACGGAACCTCTCGTATTTCTCAGGAAATCGCCATTTTCAACGATTTTTGCCAATTTTTAATTTTCTCGATTACAGCGTCGCCTGTCACGAATACAAAAAAAAAATCAGATAAAACTTTCTTATTTTTTCCTGGAGTATTTAAAACCGTATAAAAAATGGGGGTTCCTATTTAACTTTTCTATTTTTCACCCCCTACCCTCGGGGGGCTGAGGGTAGTGGATCGAGTTTCGTATCATTAGATGTCCCCCTCCGAGGCGAAGAAATTTTAATTATAATTTTTTATACTTGATGTGTAGTTTTCGAGATATTTCAATGTCTTCACTTAAATTGAACACCCTGTATACAAAAGAATTAAAGAAAACTGATAATAACATTATAACAAAATGCATAAATGATGGATTGACTAGCTTATTTTTGACATAGGCAGTGACAAGTTACAAAACTTTACTCATCTTGTCCGACGCATTTAATACATTTTACAAGTTAAGCACATGGATCGAAACGAATTACTAAAGCAATAAGAATTAAATTTCTATTGATAGATTTAATTAAAAATTTAAAAATTATGAGAACGTTTTTATAAATGAACCAGTGCTAACAAGATGGGGTACTTACAGTGTTAGAATACAACTTACTAACAAAAAAATATCGGACATTGACATTGTTAAAAAAAGACAGCCGCGTGCATTAATCATTTACATTGCACGACTTTAATAAGCCTTCAGCTACGGACAGAAATAAACTAATAAAAAAACCGCGGCGCATATTCATTGAATCATGAAACATCGATACACATTTAGGAAACTGAATGTTCATCATCATGTTTGACCTGAAATATCCCGATATTACCCCAACTGTCATCTCAGCAGCAGGAGTAAGCAGCGAAAACGTGCTGGTCGATGATACCTAATGTACGTTTCCTTTATTCAAACATCATTTCGCTTTATAATTAATCCCACCTCTTATTCCATTATTTCTCAAATATCCTAGTCCATACAAGCCTACTCATTGAGTCAAAGACTGAAACACCTTTTAATTTTAATTGGAAGAGTTCGCAAATTCGCTCTTCAATTAGCAATCCAAATCAACAAAGAGGATCCATCGCATTCTTTTATACCCATCCCAATTCTTCTATTGACTATATAATTTTAATAAAGGCCTCATTGTATGATTATACAATAATTATTCTAACTTTTATTCAATCCAAATCCAAACATCTCCTATATTCATAATGAATAATTACTAATTATTCACCTGATATTAATCTATGCACAGCCAATATCCGCCAATTGTTCTATTTCACTAATTCCCGACTTATGCTCCGACCACTTGTCCATCCAATTTGATTTAAATACTCAATCACTTCTTGCACCTCCTTCTCCCCAATATATTTTCCGTTAGCAGAACTATGGAACCGATAAAGTAGAAAATAAAAACGACTTCTACTACTACTACAGACAATTTTTTAATTGCAGAAGCCTTTTCTAGCATTTAGAGACTACATTTAAACCAACACAAAATAATGACAATGGCGGACACTTTTTTAAATTCGCTATTGACTGGTGTGTTTGTTTCATTTGAAAAAACTTCTTTATCACCCCGATTGACGATTCAATAGACCAGACAGATTATTATTCGATATTACACTCTGGTAAAATACCTTCTCCTGGCCATGATAAAATCCCCAAATCCATTCAGAAATAACCTCTCCACAAAATACACCACTTTATTTTCAACTTCTGTTATTCCCAACAATATTTACATCCCGAATAGAAACAGGGTATTATTGTGTGTATTCTCAAATCAGCACCCTGCTCAGCCATCGTGTCGTGGCTTAGAGCTTGCACTTAAGGGTACGATGCCCTGTTCTGACTGTCTGTAAAGCCACCAGGCAGGTTATATCTGTAACTCACTGCTGTACGTGGTCCAGTCACGCTGGCAGTGAGTGAAAGAGGGTCTGGGCTTAATTGCATGGACCAAGTGAAAGGAGAGTCACAATAAAAACTCTAAACTCTAAACACTAAAAACGCTAAGGTGGAAGAGCATATGCCGAAGGCTGCATGGCTAAGGGGAAGCTTAGTTTTAGTATGCGAATTCCGGACACCAGGCGACCTCCGGTTTCAAACAGCCTTCTTCTGACATGCGGGGCTCTGCTGCAGATGACCGTTTATTTCCCTAGCTTCTCGTGGAATCATATATGGACCAAGAAAAAATAAATAAGGGCTCGTCCTCCTCAAAGGACCTCTTTGTCACGGGAGAGGACCTAGTGCCTGAGACCGACAGGGAGGAACTACACCTAGCCAGCAGTGGAGAAGAAGCTGGACAAAAGTCCGAAGACCTCCAGATATGCAAGCCGCGCCTAAGCGGAGCTGGGAAGAAGAGGTTTAAATATCTCATCAGCAAGGGCATGACGCGGGAAGAGGCAGCACAAAAGGCCATGCAGCCCTTCGGTCCAGCGAGAAAGCAAAAGACCGAAAATCGTACCCGTTCGGACGGCAGCAAGCCGAAGGGTACGTCAGCCAAAGCGTACGAAAGGGATTTTACAGACCTCCATGAGCGGCATATCACCACTCAAGCGGGTGCAGGGGCAAACCAAGGCCCTCACAAGAACAAGATCAAGTGGGGTTACAGAGGGTAAGCAAAATCCCAAAACGACTATCCTACTACTCTTCTGTCAGTGGGACAAATAGAGTCCATACAGGAGTGTATCCAGGTCCATCCAGGTCGCTTGTGTAGCTCAGATTCCCGAAGCTATGGTAACGTGGCCGAAGTCGCATCAGGATAAGATCGTCCCCTGGGTGCAGCCCTAAAAGTCGTTGGGATGGTGGAAATGCCGCATAACGATATCCTAGTGGGATATATTCCGGGCAGTCAGGAGTACAGGGACGACCGCATCCTGCAATTGATTGCAGCCCAGAATGGGTGCGATGCCTCAAACTGGAGGATCTTAAGAAGGGCGACCGCTGGACCCACTCAAGAGGTTACCTTCTCAGTGGATGCTAGGTCCATGGAGACGTTAAAATAATGCAATTACCTCGTTGGGAATCGTTACGGCGAAGTACAGCTTCGCACAAAGGCGAAGCAGGGCAAGCCTGATGAAGGGGCTGGAGCCTCAAGCTCCAAAGGGCCCCTTGATCCAGTCATACCTCTGTAGGGTAGTCGGCCGTTGCACTCCGCAACTGGTGTCACAGAGGCCAACCAGCTTCCAGCAATCAGAAAAGTTCCAAGGGAAAGCTCGACCAAGAGTCCACCCAAGAAGTAGGCTGATAAGCGTCCAAAGGGCAGGGATATGCCCCAGGACAAACTGAAGGATGTCAGAGGTGGGGGTTATTCCAAGGCCCATAAATGAAGCGTAAGTGGCAGTGCCTCCAAATCAACCTGCAGCACTAAAAAGAAACATCAAGTGCCTTAAGCAGCAGGCTGACTAGGGGGAGAGTCAAAATGAGGCTAATTTAAGAGCACTGGGTTCATGGAGGAGCGATTATAGGACTTCAGAATCCATTATACTGTCTGGTATATAATACTACGTACGGCAGGTCACGGGCCGCCCTGATTTTTAAGAAAGATACTAATTATGCTCCTATTCCACAATTCATCACACAGGACCTAGTGGCAGCGGTTGTGGACGTACCAACGGGAAATGGCAAGAGGCAAATTGTATTTGCCTCAGCTTACTTTCCAGGGGAAAGTAAAGGGCCTCACGGACTGGTGCCTCAAGAATGGGAAACATCTCATCTTGCGCACCACACAGTATGGGGCCGCTCAGATACAAACAATAGGGGTAAGTACCTTCTTGATTATGTATACGCTAGCAATCTAGACATCTTAAACAGGGTGAATAAACCCACATTTATAAACGCAATAAGGCAAGAGGTACTTGATTTGACTATAGCCACAGTTGATAAAAATTGGCGTGTACTCCCACAGCCCTCCATGTCCGAACTTCAGGGCCTTCAATATAACATCGCGACTATAGAGGAGTTAAAACAGGCCTCACTACACTTAAATGATACCATCGTAGCATCGTAGCAGCTGTGAGAAAAGCTGCCCGGTAAAGAAGGTAAACTTCTCGAGAAACGTGCCTTGGTGGAACAAGGAATTGGATCAAAAATCCTTCAACAGAGTCAAGAAAACAGGCAACTAGTTAGCCTACAGACAGGCCCACCAAAAATCAACAGGAAAATTTAGAGCGACTTTTAGGTACTCATTTTCCGGGTTCAAGAGTAGTGATTAAAAACACAATTGCGGTTAGTACCGACCCAATGGCTCACTGCTCCAATCGAGACAGTCGCTGATTAGCGGGGAAATATTCACGCTCAGCAAAATGACTTGGGCCATAAACAGCCATATAAATTCCTAGGCAGTTTTAAATTTTCCTCGGCATGATTCTCGATGCCCTATTTTTAGTATAATTCGTAGTGCCATATTTTGCAATCTAAATATTTGTGTAGCAGCCGAGTAATTACACCAGAAGATAAAACCATATCGCATTATGCTTATAAAATTCATGTGATAAACAGTTTTTGAAACAGCATTTGGTAGATATCTGGCAATCTCACGCATGCTGTATATCACGGTGCTTAACTTCCCTTTCAATTTGGCAATATGGGATTCTCCTGATAATTTATTATTGATTTCTATCCCTAGGAATTTAGTTGAGTATACAATATCTCTGTTCATGTCTAAGTGTATAGTGGTTGTTTCTTCCATTCTATTAAGAAATAATATTATACAGTAGACGCCGCTTATTAGAATCACGGATAATGTTATCAATCGGATATTGTTATCACTTTTGCGAAGAACGGGCCGATCGTGTAATACTACATACAAAAATTTTCGTTTATAGTAATCATGATTTCGGTTTTGTTATCATTTTTACTTTCCCTATATACGAAGTATATATAGGGGAAGTATTGTGATCGTGATTTTTTTTTGAAAAATTTTTTTTGCGGAAATATCCGTTTTGAGGTCCCCCGAGTCCATTAAACTAATTTCTGGAAAAAAAAATTTTGTGTCTGTGTGTGTGTCTGTCTGTCTGTCCGTGGGTGCTGTATCTCAAAAACGACTGATCCGATTGAGATGAAACTTTAAACTTAAGGTTTTATCGTTAAAAACTGGAACTGAAAAGCTTTTGGTAAACATTCATAAACCGGAAGTGGGTGTTTACTCGAGGCGTTTTTTGTTTTTTCCGATATTTTTTTAAATATGAAAAATATTATAAAACTTTTCGAACAAAAGTTCAAGAGAATGAGAAACTGAACAAATTTTGTTAAAATATATTTTTCATAAAATTCTTAACTTTCGAGAAAAAAAATAAAAATTGAAATTTTTGACATTTTTTGCCAATTGCTAATAAACTATTGAAGCAACATGAAAGTTATATAACAATTAATTGTAAACAATTCAAAATGTTACGTTATTATAGTTTGTTACGTTATATATTTTTATTTAAAATAAAGTTTTGTTTTTCGGCTATTATTATCAATCGGTTATTGTTATCAAAAACCCCGAGTCCCGTTGTGATCACATTAAGCGGCGTGCACTGTATTTGTTTTTTCTTGATTTATTGTTAATTTATTTTTACAAAACCACTGGGTTACATTATTAAACAGTACAGAAGATTTTTGTGTAATTTCTTCTAGATTTTTTCCAGAAATGAGAAGGTTAGTATCATCGGCATAGCTGATAATTTTCGCTGAGGTATTTGTAATCGTTAATATTAAGTCGTTTACAAAGATGGTAAATAGCGTCGGTGCTGTTAGACTGCCCTGCGGTAATCCTAAATTCATTTTAACTGGTTCCGATTGAATTAAGTTTCCATTTTGGGCGATTGTTGCGTTCTATTATTTAGGTAAGACTCAAACCATTTTAAAGCCGGCTCCCTAATTCCAATTCTTCCAAGTTTGTATAATAACAGATCGTGGTTTATGCAATCGTATGCTTTGGATAGATCTATGAAAATTCCCAATGTCATCTTTTTCTCCTCATGTTTATTTATTATGGTTTCAAAAAAGTCATAAATAGCGGTTCTTGTAGATTTTCCTTTCGTGTAACCATGTTGACTACTATTTAGCATTTTATTTCGTTTTAAGAAGCTTACAAGTCGATCTATCATAATATATTCAAATATTTTTGAAAACACGGGTAGTAAACTAATGGGCCCCTTTTTTAAATACGGGCTTAATTATTGCAATTTTAAGTCATTCTGGAAATATTCAAAATTGCAATGAGTTATTTATTATGTAGGTAAGGGGTTCTGCTATTATATGTATACATCTTTTAATGATACTACTTGGAATGTTATCGTATCCGCATGCAAAAGTGTTTTTTAGATTATTTGTTACAATTTTTAACTCTTCTGTTATTACAGGTGTTACAAACATACTTTTATTATTAGTTTTAATATTATCTGAATATGCTATAGGAGTCATATTTGCAACTAGTTCTGATGTAATATTATTGAAATAATTGTTGAAATTGTCTGCTGCTTCTTTCGGGTCACCGTCAACTTTTATTTAATTTTTCTTAGTACTTTTTCCCTTGACTTCTTTTAAAATTTGCCAAGTGCATTTTCTTGTGTTATTTGATGTTGTAATTCTATTTATATGTGTTGTGGCTCTTTGATTTACGAGTAAAGTGTTATAAGTTTTCTTTGCATGTAGATATGTTTCCATATAAGTATTACGTTTACACACCACTAACTATGGTGCGTTTAACCCACTTTGCAGAATGATGCGTTTGTGTAATCAATTAAATAATAATATTAATTTTAAACTATTTCAGCCATCATTCTCTCAGTATAAATTATATTTGAAGCGCATTGACTTGTCCACAATCATTAATATATAATAATCTTTTTATTCCATATTTATTATTTAATTCATTTTACATATTGGTTTTATTAAATTATATCTATTTATTATTTTAATCAATTTTACCTATTTATTTATATTTTTATTTGTATTTATTGTTTAATCAGTTTTATATATTTGTGATTTATTGTTTTAATAAGTTTTAACTATTTATTGTTTTAATTTTAATTATATATTTGTTTTTATTATTTTATTATTTGTTTGTTCATACACATGTGAACATCGTTTTATACAATTTTAGTTATATTTTCTGTGATACTATATTGTGATATTATACACCATTTCAAGTGATATTAGGCTGTGTACATATAACATTTTAGTTATTTTGTATTATTTTAATTTTATCAATATTATTTTATTAATTCTTGTACTATTAATACAACGTATGAGTAACATGCTATTAATGACTGAGCTAATGAACCTGTCGACATTATTTAGAACTGAATATCGAGCCAAGTTTCATATTTTCATTTTCTTTTTATGTATTACTTTCTGTTAAATGTTTTTTGTTATTTTAAGTTTATGTTGCCAAACATATTATAGAATATTATTATTTTTCTATTATATTTTTATGTAAAAGGTGTATCCGTGTAAATAAATCAAATCAAATCAAATCATGGCGTGAGATTACATAGAGAATATCTAAATCTTTTTTGGCTTTTTTTATCTCCTCTGCGATAACAGTTTTTGCCTTACCATTCGAATGTTTGACTCTTTTTTCGGGAAAGTGAAGGTTAAAAGCGTTTAAAAATACTGATTATTGAGTGCATTTGATGGGGAAATATAAATGTGATTCCAGTCGGTACCTTCTAATGATTTATTAAATTTTAATATACTTTCCTCATTAAAATATCATTTATTTTTATATTCTGGTTGCTCATTTACACTACACGAAAAAGTGACTTTTTGGCCCAAGTGATCTGATACATTTAAATTTATTATATTAGCTGTGCAACTTATTTGTTGATTTGCAAGAATGTTATCAATGCAAGATTTTGTAGTGTTTGTTCCTCTGGTTGCTTCATTGAACAATTCTATCAGTCCATAGGAGCGTATGATTTGAATAAATTTATCTTTGATATTGCATTTTCCAAGAAAATTTATGTTAAAGTCACCGCAAATGAAAACTGGTTTATTTTTGTTATGAATAATAAGTAATACTTTTTTAAAAATTGTAAAGAAATCTTCTATGCATCCGTTAGGAGGTTTATAAATTGTTACAATTATTATGTTATTTGTTTTATTTTCAATTTCTATTGCTGCACATTCAAGTATAAATGGTCTACTAAGTTTAGTTATTTCATGAATTACTTTAAATCTAAAATAATCCCTTACATAGATCGCTACACCTCCGTATTGGTTATAATCCCTGCAAAACGAATCAGCCAAGTTAAAGTTGTTTAATGTAATATTTTCTAGTTGTTCTTTTGTTTTCCATTGTTCACATAAGCACAATATATTACACTTGTTTAGTTCCATTTCGACGTTTAGTTGGTTTACTGCATTTCCAATTGATTGTACGTTTTGATGTTATTTATTGTTATTTGTTTGTTTTCTTTTCGCTGAGCCGGTGTAAAAAACGATCAATGCACACATATTTCGGCCATAAGTTTGGATTTTTTAATTGCTCACTTTCATCAATTGGTACTGATGTTTTAAATGAAGAGTATTCTTGTGGGTACTTTGATTTCATTTGTTCGCATTTAATGACATCAAAGCCTTTACTTTTTAAATATGTTACCAACTCTTTGGGTGTTAAATTTGGTTCTAATCTATATGCATGATTGTGTTCCATTTTCGTAGCTCCTTTTATAGGTAGTGTTTTATTATTGGTTCCTTGTATAGAATGTTTTCTCATTCTCTTTTTAGATGATTAAGTTATCCACTCACCATTATCATTAAGTGTATTTCTTTCATCGTTTTGGGTTATTGTACTATTTTGACACATTCCTGCATTTGGTCCTGAATTACTGGCATTTCTTCCTTTTTGGTCATCTATTACCATTAAGGGATATTTCTTTTTATTCTTAGATGTTGTTGTGGTGTCCTTGTTCACTAATTTTTCTGTTGGTGCTTGCTCTTCACTCTGTATGTTATTTTCATTTTCTCTGCCACTTTTTATGGTATCTAAACTTTTAAGCCCAGAATGACCACACTTGCACTTATTTATGGATAATATCTCACTTTTTAATAAGGCTATTTCTTTCACTAACTGTTCTGTATGTTTTTTAATTATGTTTGTGAATTCTGCACTTTTAAGAAATAAAGTAACAGATTCCTCACTTTTGGATCGTAATTCGGGGGCCATTTTTAATGACCGTTTCTACCTGGATAATCTGCTTCGACAGCCGATATCACCAGTAGATAAAGTAGAAAATAAAAACGACTTCCAGTACCACTACAGACAATTTTATAATTGCAGGAGCCTTTTCTAGGAATGGGCGGTATCTTCCCCTTGCTACTGTATCGCGGCTTGGAGAGAATTGTTCCAGGACTCAGGGAGATATACAAAAGCAAGCTATGCACTAGGGATATACACGGTTGTGGAGGGAGGCATAAGTCGTATTTATACCTAAAGTGGGCAATAGTTCTCTAGATAAACGTAAATCGTAACGACGCATTAGCTTAACCTCATTTCTCCTAAAGACTACAGAGAAAATAATCGACGAACACATAAATAATGATTCATTTATAAGAGCACCCTTGTGGTGTGGTGGAAAAAGACCGAAAAACTAGACACGCAAAAGCAGTTTAGTAGGCTTCAACGTTTAGCATGTCTAAGCATCACAGGGGCCCTGCAAACTACCCCAACCACAGGAATGGAGGCAATTGGCCTCACATCTAGTTGTATAAAAGAGAGACTTGTGGCGGCCTTCCGACTACACCAAAGAAAGAAAACTCTGCCAAGGGACTGGACAGGACAGAAATACTGCAGCAAATTGACTCGGTCCTCCAGTCCAAACCGACGGACATCATGTCTACGAAGCTCGAAATCGAAACACCCGTTTAAGGTGTCGATTAAGGACCCCAAAACGGCTTTGATGAGAGTCAAGGAGTTTGGACGAGGAATATCAGCCTGGTATATGGATGGTGGCAAGAATAACAGAGGCACTGGAATATGTATCTATGGCCCTAACCAAAACCACAGGAGCTTCATCACCTAAATGGTGTGCATTTATACATTTGCTCAGATATCCAAGCCGCATTAAACGCCATTCAAGCCTATAGTCAAGGCTCACGGACTGTCTGGGAATGCCGCCGATCCATCTGCCAGCTGGCAAAGAACAACTCGTTGACCCTCATGTGGGTCTCAGGACCCGGGGATATTAATGGCAACGAAGTGGCAGATGAACTCGCAAAAAGAGGTGCAAATGCCACTCATATAGGGCCAGAGCCGTTTTGCGGACTCCTCATGGCGCATCGAAGAGAGGTGGTGCAAAAATGGGAAGAGGACAGAAGTGCTTACGTTTTCTGGAACAATGTACCAGGCCTACGTCAATCAAAGCGGTACTTGAACTCACACAAACGTGCTAAGAACTTTCACTTTCAAGTGGAAACTGCAGATTATGTGATTCGGCAGATGAAACGAAGGAGCACATACTATGCACTTGTGTCGCGATTGTTCACAAGCGTCTTTGACACTTCGGCAGGGACCGATTATTCCCCGAAGATGTGAGCAGTATCATCCCCAAGAAAGTTACCAGGTTCGTGGTGGACGTGGGACTGCTTGGGAAGTAATTGGTTAAAGCTAGAACAATAGGTCTGTTAGGTCGAAGTTCACGAGAGGCTAATACACCTCACTAGGACCCTATTTAACCTATATAACCTATTCCCAAATTAGAAAATAATCCTCACACTTGTTTCAAGCTATCGTCCCATTACACTTCTTCCTGTTGTACTCTTACTAAAATAAACTAAAATCCAAAACAGAGCCCGGCATTTCAGATCACTCACCTATAAACAACCAGAGAATTTCTCTGTCACAGGAAAACCGGTCACACAAACTTTGGAGTGTACTAATTGGTCATATACCAAGCTTTCGGATTTATTTTAATCCTTAATCTGGGTGTACAAATTGTGTATCAACATTGGACAAACAGGAATTTTAATTTTACATTATTATCTCCTTTTTACTATGAAAATTTTTAATAATATCCTTCACCTAAATAACAATAATTTCTGCGATAAGCCGCGTATTGTGAATTTTAATGTTTTAATAATAATTTTTGTTTCTTTTTAACGGTTCTAATTTAATATTAATGGCAATAATTATTGATTGATGGTCAGAGGAGTCCCTATATAGGTACTTTATGTTTGATAATAAACAGTGAATGTTCGAAACTATAGTCACAGCAATAAATATTTTTGTGGTAAAACAAAGTTAAAGTGTTTTTAATTAACATATTTTTTATAAAATTCTTACTTTTGAGAAAATAAAATTGAAAATTTTGATATTTTTGCCAATTGCTAATAAACAACTTCTTCGTCTGAAGAAGCCAAAGTGTGCCGAATCAATTGTTGCGTTTTAGAGGAAGCAATAATAAAGTGTTGAAAATTTAAGTATTTTTATTTCAACAACCAAATAAGTGTATAATTTTGTTTTTGATTTTCAATTTGAACGGAATTTTCTTGTGGTTCATTTCATCATAAGTACATTTTTTATGTTTAGTTCTTGTGCGTGTTTATAGAGAATTTAGTAGAATTCGTCGTGTAAATAAGGTTAGAGTTTATTATAATATAATTTTTGTAGCAAGTTATAGCGATAATGGTAGGTAGATGGTAAAAAATTCAACTGTAGTATATACTTAAATAAAGAAAAAAAATGTCAAAAGAAATTTTTCTTGCAAATTTTGTTTAAATAAACATAAATTTATATTTAAAAATGGTGATGTGGCCATCATAGTACTTTCCCTATATTTTTCTCGAAAACTATGAGGTTTACGCAAAAAGGCCATTTTTAATGATTTGTTCACTTTTGAATTTTCTACAATTATTTGTAATACAAATTTCATGTAACTTTAATAGTATATTAGCAATTAGCAAAAAATGTCAAAATTTTCAATTCTTATTTTTTTTTCTCAAAAATTTATGTTTTTACTTTAACAACCAAACAAGTCAATATAAATTTCCAACATATAACAGCCTAATAGTATTTAAAAATATATACTTTCCTCACAGTTTTTATTTTACACTATGTGTACATTTCGAACAGTATGTATTCATTTTCAATAGTTAATTGACATAAAAAATAAATACAAGGGTCAATAAAGTTGGGCGACTTAATTATTATTAACTAAAAAAAATATTGTAAAAAAAGTAATGGGTTATCTAAAGGACTAAGATTAAAATTCAATAAATTTTTAGTCCTTCAGATAACCCATTACTTGAAATTATTCCAATGTTTAAATTATTTATTGAAAATGAACACATCGTGTTCGAAGTGTACATATAGTGTAAAATAAAAACTGTGAAGAAAGGATATATTTTTAAATACTATTAATTAATACTCTTCACGTACTCGAATATTTAATCAGAAATATAACAGCCTCATCAGTTAATATGTTGAAACAAAATTTAAACAATGAAATAAAATAAAAGAAAAAATAACATTGAGACAAATTCAAACATCCCTCAATACCATTAACACGAGATGGAACACCAGACCCGCAAATCCCGAAGCGAGGATTTAGGGAAAAACAGTTAAGTTTTTTTTATATATATTTTACCCACAGAAAATTCAATATTTATTGTGATACTCTCTTGATGGAACATAATGTTTAAATTAGGAGAAATAATACACTTGTGTTGCATAAATATTTAATTAGATAACTGACACGTGTTTCGATTCTTACGGATCATTATCAGTTGACACTATTTTGTAAATGAAAAAGTCAAGCAAAAGTTCTCGGGGCATATGGGACTCTTTATATTCGACGGCTATTCACTATAGGAAATTACAGCGTTCATGAGGTCATCAGTGTTGATTATTTCTTGCTGGTTATAAAGCAAATAATGCCCCTTCTTTAGAGATCAAACGGGCCATCAGCAAGGGAAATTATCTGCTTAATAACCAGTAAAAAGTAATCAACACTGATGGCATTATTAACGCCTTAATTTCTTACATTGGATAGCGGTTGAAGATAAAGAGTGTGTTTAGTTTAGTTTCAACTTTGATAAGGATTTTTGTACTGGTTTTCGGAGAAACAATTTGTTTCAATTACATTTCCAGAAATGTATTAAATGTAATAGTAACTATAAATTATGTACTATTTATTCAGGCTTACTTAAAAGTAATAGAAAATATACTTGTACCGACAACCCCTCTTTATTTAAGAAATGTTACATTACAGATAAAAATTAGAGTGTATATTTTTTAGGTTTAATCTACAAAAAAAAAAGAAAAAGTTGGTTGATTTTAATCCATTAAATTATAAATGATATATGTCAGAAGTCTTTACGGAGCGCCTAGGAAAATCACACAAACAACAGTTAAATCTTAGAAACTAACAAACATTTTACGAATTATACTTATTTAGAGTCGTTTTTTATAACATTATTAAAAGTGAACATTATATAAGATATATTTTTGTACTGAGGAACACTAAATCTCCTTAATGTCATTAACGAGGTAATTTAGATTTTAAGTTTTATTTATTTCAAGATCTACGGATAAGACCAATAAATGAAAAAATAATGGAGGGACATATGAGATGGTACGGTCACATCTGCAGAATGAACGATGAAAGAAACACCAAGAAAATATATGAAATACGAGCAACAGGAAAAATACCAAGAAATGATTGGAGCAGTGCAATAAGAGAAGAGGCACCAAGAAAAGGGAATACCTGTAAATAACTAAAGAAAATAACAAAGGATAGAAAGAGACAGAATACTGCTGCACAAACTAAATTAGTGAAAAGAAGGGTAAAAAATAGAAATGTAAATGTATACAGAAACGTAGGAGGGCAAATGATTAAATAAATAATAGATACATATTTCAATATCTCTATAAATTTTAATTATTAATAAAGAGTTAAATACATTTACATATACAATGTAAACGGTTTTAACATTTCGTAATTATAAATTGATTTATGAAAATCATTCAAGTGAGATCTATTACCTAAAGCTTTGCACTAGATTTCCCTAATTATGGACAATTATAGAAAACTGCCAAACGTAAAAATTATAGAAACAATAATGTGAAAATATGTTCGATCTCATAAGTGTAGCACAAAAAGCTTTACAGTAAAAGTTCGTTTTCCTGTCTTTAATTGCTCTACGCTGATAAGATCCAAAATAGGTTTAAACGAGAATATGTTTTATATTATTTGATATATTATTACGTAATTATTCAAAAACAATTATTGTTAATTATATAATACTTAAGTAGAGGTGAATTCATACAATTAGAAATGCTCATAGAGATTTTATTTATCTTATTATTAATTATCATAATTAATACTGCACTACGAATTTAAATATTTAATTCGCACAACTAGAAATGATAAAATATTTAATTATTTGTTATTATTAAAGGTATTAATTTTAGTAAAAAATTTATTTATATACTAATAATTAAAATTGATGTTATCATTTTTTAATAACTATATTTAAATATATCTTGAACTTAGGAGTAGTATAAAAAGATTAAACGTTTTTCTGTTATTCATATTTAAATATGCCTTAATTAGTACTAAAGCTGTGATTAATAAATATAGATTATTAAAATTATATATTTGTTTATAAATTAGGAACTGGCTATTGGATAGCATGAGCTATAAACATTATTTTCAAACGAGCATTAAAATGAAATATCTTTTACGCGAGGAAAGTTAAATAGAGGTGAGTACGTTGGGTTCATCTAGTCATTAATAATGTGGATATCCGGATTACGTTTCGCTTCTTCGGTTCAAGTAAATCTATTTAAAGTCCTTTTCCGATAAAACGAATTTTCTTGAGGAACGTTTCGTAAAAAACTTCATATTCAATTTAATATTTTTTTCTGTACTAATCATATTTTACTAGTGCAATATTTAAAATATGTCTTCAACATTTAAAGAAAATAATAAAGAAAACCCCCTAGTATGTATCTAATTCCGATAAACATGTCTGTATAACTTAATAAGATCTTAAATTTAAAGATTTATTTAAAAATAATGTATAGTTTTATAGATGTTACGCCGAATTCGTGTAATTGCCAATTTCATGAAATAAACAAAAATTTGCCTAATTCATGAAAAATGCAAGCCCGTTGCGTTGTTTATGAATTAGGCAAATTATCTGCCGAATGTATGAATTAGGCACTATATAAAAAATTACCAATTATAATAAAATATTTATTATCAAATTAAATAATTAACTTAAAAAATAAGATAGTCTACTTTAGAATAGGAGCTGTAGAATCATTATTTTAAACAAAATGCCGATAGTTGGTCCATTCAGTTTGGTGTTCTGATGATTGGACGCAAGTTTGAAAGATATTGATATTGAAATATAATTATGGGTAATTCCGAATGAATAACAGGCCGAGTTACAGATTTTACTATCTTAATAAGCCTTTTTTCTAAGATGGTGTCTCTTAGGCTCTGTGTATTTTATTAGCGAAGTATCAGCATTTTTAACAATAAGTAACCTTATTTATTTTTAATAATATACAACTTACATCACAGTACTTACTATATAAATTATGGGATATGGTTATGAAATTAAATCAAAATAGGAAAGAAATTACCATTTTAGAATTAAGTATTACTTTCTTTCAACAATGTTAACTAAATATATGATGTAAATTAACATCAAAATACTAATTAATATTTTTACAGCTTCTTCCACCATGACAGACAGAATATCACACCCGTATCGTACAGTTTCGCATCCCTGAGTATATTGATACCTTTAAGACTAACTAATGTCCTAATAGATTTTTTCTTCTTGCAAAGAATCGCATATTTTTAGCTTCAAGTATTTTGTTGTCTGCACACTGTTTTTTTTAATAGATTCTCAATGATTCTATGTTTTGTCCCTACTTTATATCTATCATTCCAATTAAATTGTTAGGGTCTCCCTTGCCCTTATTAAACTGACTAATGCCAACTAAAACACTATCACTTTTTTCAGAGGGGGCATACATATCTTGATATATTAGTACAGTTGCATCGATCGTATTAATTCTGGAGGATTGATCTTTAATAAAATTTTCCCTATTGATCTGTGGATTATCAATAATCCTAATATAAGCATTTATATCTTTGTTTTCAGTAAAAATATCAGTATTAATGATATTTTCTATACTTTTTTCAAACAAATCATTATTTTTTCTAAAAATTTGCGTGGAATTTTGAAACGTAGGCTCATTTTAGCCAGTTGCCCGAATCAAGCTTTATATAGTTCAATTCTTATAACTTCATGATAAGTTAAATTCATTTCCCATTGAATGAAAAGCAGACCAGTTGCTCAATGAAAGTATTATGGTCGCGAATTCAAGCAATTAGAGAATCTTTTCTTTGTTTGATTGCTTCTTCCAACCGAGCCTTGACTTTTTAGATCTCATGGTCTACCATTGATGAACACCAAGTCAGGCCAAAAAGACCCCAAAGTTTAAGATTATACTGAGGCATTTTCTGCCGCCCTTCAAGTGACTTAAAAAACTGCACTTAGTTAAATGTTCTTTATAATGTAAAATAAATTTATAATCTCCGACAGACAAACTTTAAATATCTACTAAGTTCACCTGTCACCTGTCCTCTTTGATTTAAGTCAGGAACGGTAATAGGGCGAACAACTATACCTGCTTGAAAACTCGTTTTTGTCTTTTCCGTGCGTCTCTCACACTGTTGTATAAACAATTTTAAGAGTGACATTGGTATATTAGCATAGTGCTCTGAAACTTTTTTACATGTATATGCATGTTATTGATAACCGACAATACATTTCTTTCTTTTCGGATCTTTAATTTTCGACACTTACTTAACTTCTGCAAAGTTCACTAACCCAAATGTCTTCTTAATGTGATAATACCGTTTATCTTTTAGTTTAGTATTATTATTTATCATTTTAGAAATGTTCATTACATGCTTCTGGTGGTGATGATTACGAAGGCGCCCTGAAATGTTTCCGGAATCGACAAGAAAATTACAGTATTGATGTGATTTTTATTTTAATATTTTGATTTAGTTTCTCCGAAGATCAATACACCTTTTTAAATGAAGCTCTACTCTCTTCAAGCTATCGGAAAAGTAGTAGTTTCCAGGTCTGCAAAATAACCATCTGTAGCGGCGATGACCTCCTCTTTTGTGGCAAATCTCTTTCCTGACAGCGATTTTTTCAGGTTTGGGAATGGGAAAAAGTCGCTGGGGGCTAGGCCTGGTGAATATGTAGGATGAGAGACTAATTCGTAGGGCAACTAATTTTATTTGGACACGACAATGTCGGATGAATGAGCCGGTGCATTATCGTTTGTGAAATATCACTTTTTTTCGCTGCAAACTTGGCCGTTTTCCTACAATAGTACATCGAATTGGGTGAATAAATCGCTGTAGTAATGCCCCGTGATCGTCCTTCCCTCCTGCAATTAGTTTATGAGGATAACGCCTTGGAATTCCCAAAAAATGGTCGCCAAAACCTTTCCGGCTCATGGAATGGCGTTTTTTTCTTTGGAGCCGCTTCACTCCGAACAGTCCACTGCTCGAATGTTCCTTGGTCTCCAGTATATAATAGTAGATCCAAGTCTCATCTACGGTTACGAAATGCATGAGGAAATCCTTTGGATTTCTCCTGACCAGATACTCCTCCGAAATGTTCACCCGTTTTTCTTTTGGCTCTGGTGTGAGCAAATGCGGTAGTCATCGCGCCCAAAATTTCGGTTAACACGACATCATGAATCTTTTCGATTATTTCATCGTTGGTAGCGGTTTTTGGGCATCAATTTCTGCTTATGGGGTCATGTTTGAACTCGCTCACCCAGAAGCTAATGATAAAAAATTATGGACTGGATCAGCTATGAACCCCTAGAAGTGTTTTGTCACTGCAATTTCGATTTTATCCATTCTTGCGAAACCGCCTGACTTGCTGTACAAAAGAATCCGGAAATATTTATTTTAGGTCGCACTCGTACTTCTGTAATCGTTGATTGACGACTACACATCCATTTTGAGTGAAAAAAAAAACTGAGGCGTTGCTTAAAAATAGTCAAGGTCTGTATTTGGTTGAATTAACATTACAAATAGATTGTGTACCTTGATGGGTGAATTCCGGAGTTCCGGTTATTAAGAATTTATTTCAAAAGTTGCAGTGGTGACAGTTCACAGAAGTGAGGTTTTGTTTAGTTTCAAAAAACACAACCAGAGTACTACCGTTTACGTTGCCCAATGCACGAAATGAGCAAAATAAATAATGCCGAATTCACGAATTTGGCTGATTATTTGCCTAATTCATGAATTATGCAACGGACTTGCGCATTACACGAATTAGGCAATATTTTTGCTTATTTCATGTAATGGGTAATTTCACAAATTCGGTGTAACATAGATATAAACCTACAGGAATACAAATTTATACTATAACATTATTATAAAAGATTGGGACCAATTATTTACCTTGCTTTGGGATCTAGAAGTTTAATAATCAAGAACAGCTGTTGTGCCATATTGTCCAAAGCACACTATTTTATTCTGATGCTCCATTTTAAGTATTTCTATTTATTTACTTTCGATCTGCTAAAATCACATTTCATTATAACTGCGAAATAAGGACCCTAATAAATATATTGTAATTTTCTTGTAAATAATAAATTGAATTAACAATATAGGAGATGCAGTTATGATAACGTGATAACATTGCCAAATATTTTAATGATGTTGAATAAGTTAGTAGCCTATTAGTTATTATTACGATTGGTGTTAACCATATAGAAAGAAAAAATTAATATTTATTATCATATATTGGCAATATATATTTTTTTTTAAAAATTCCTTGTTTGGCAGCGGCCACCATCAACTTGTATTAACGATATTAATAAATCTATAATAATACATTTTATTTAAAAAAACAGAAAACTCTTCTGCAGATACTGGATTATGAAAAACGCTTGCATTAATAATGTGAGAGACATTCGCTGTTTCGATCCATTATGTAAATGTAATTAGATATCAGGTACAAATATCGTTATTAAAGTTCATTTCGTAATTGCATTGATGGTACTGCAAAATTTGTATCTTACAATTGTGTGAAAAAGTCTAAAAATTCGTTAACATTATATTAATAAAATACATGTCGCTTTATATATAAAGGGTAAAATAATCTATATTTATGTCAAAGCTGCATTGATGAGGGACAAAAACACGTATATGCAGATAGAGAGATATTTTATTACCCTTTTATAAGAGGATATATTATATTCATCATGATTTTATTCCTTTAATTATTTCTCGATTAGAAAAAATCACACTCCTAATATTTCCCCTACTACAAAAAACATAGGCTCTTACTTTCCAATAAGTCCATGTTTTGTTGAGTTTAAAAGTATTTACGTGTAAATGTATACCTTATTTTTGGTTGTCACCACAGAAAAAAATAGTACAAATGGTTGTACTAGCAATACTTTTCATATTCGTCAGTTTTAAGATTAGTGTTTTATTTTTTATTTATAACTAATTCTTAAAATAATTAATCTTCATCTTTTATTTATAACATGTACTACATTGTTATCAATTAATTATTCAAATAGATAGAAAAATATCCTAAATTAAATTTCAACACGCATATCTGACTAACAAATTTATTGTTTGGTAGGAAAAACAACAATATTAAACAATAATAGCCATTAAATAATCATATTTCCATATTTAATGTTGTTCATTTAATAATTTAAATAAAATCACTGTAGTGCATTATATACCCAACTTATGATAGACATCGAGTGTTTTTTGAAATATATTTTAATTTTAATTTTAAGCAGGCCTCAACAACAATCCATTAATGGATTTTTAATAAGACAATTGCTTGTTACAAACTTATTCTACTAATTAAATTTCATTTGAAATGTAAGTATATTAAACAGAACATTCTTTAGCAAATGTTGGACTGTGGAATAATTACGCGCCCATCAATAATGTGGGAGACATTCGCTGTTTGGATCCATTAAGCAAATGTAATCAGATATCAGGTGCAAATATCGTTATTAAAGTCATTTCGTAATTGCATTAATGGTACTGCAACATGAATATCTCTCATATGTGCGAAAAAATGACCAATACATTCTACTTATTTGTTAATATTATATAAATAAAGGGTTTGCTGTATATATGCTTTAGAAAGGAAAGGTGGTATGATTTATTGGGTCAAAGTGTTATTAACGAAGGGCGAAAACACGTGCAGATAGATGGATTCTCAATAGCTTTATTGTCATGTTATTTTGAAATCTTTTACCTTATATGCATAACTTTATATATATATAGCGGCAAAGATGAATCATCTAATTAAATACTCGCCGCACGATATATATCTAACTCAAAATTAGAAATGTGACACAACTATTAATCTATTTTATTAGTCCTTAAATTTAACGTAAATAGTATAGTTCAAGATATGTTTCATATTAAAGAGAAACAAAAAATTCCAAAAGGCCAAGACTACCTATTAAATCACCTCCGAATTCAACGGTAACACTAGTTTAATTAATTTCTAATTAAACCAGGTAAGGCAGAAAGACCTCTGGTTGACAGCCTTTTGACAAATTAATACATTAACACCTCATTCATTATTCATTATTTCAATGTAAATATGTACAAAAATTTGTCAATAAATATATGTTACTACTACTAAATTTAGGCATTAGATTATAAAAGGCTGTGTATTTTTGTCACCATGGCGCGCCCCGTCGGTATGAAGAGTGCCCCTGTCACTTTCCCTCTACCGAAAATTATTATTCTCAAAAAACGTACTAAGATATGCTTTAGAAATGAAAGGTGGTATAATTTATTGGGTCAAAGTGTTATTAAAGAAGGGCAAAAACACAAAAAATCGATGAAATGAAAAAGGAAAATCAAGAAATGTAAAAACTATTAACATATATTAAAAAACATAGTAGAAAATTGTAAGAGAGTATATTAAGCATAGAGAACTTACTTGAAAAAAGTAACAAAGCAAAAATTACGTCTGATTGTACTTAATGTGATATAAGTCATATGACTGCAGCTAATAGGTATGTAATTCAATGCCGGGCGGTGCATTAGCACGAGGAGTAGTTGTTTTAACTATTAACTGTTATGTCTTACATATGTTTTGTGAGATAACGGTGTAGTAATGCTCAGAGAAATAATTATTTCTCATTAACAAATTTCATTTCCAACAAACTGCATCGGAAAATTATTTTTTTAATTTAATTTACACATTTAAATTTTAAACCTTGTGAAGATATAGTTTTTTAGACGCGTCACGAGATTCTAATTCCAACGGAAATGTTTTGATTTTATTAAATCAATTAATTTTCGTGCGGGCCTTCAACTTGAAAGGACCCGCGTAACAAGCGCATAGCTCTGGCGACGAGCTGTGAGACAGCAAAACACGTGTCCAGGTATTGCTCTTCATAATAATTTCTTGATGTGTCTCAAAAACGATAAAAGCATAAAATACGTAGTATTGTACTTAATGTGATTTAAGTCGTGTGACAGGAAATAATAATTTACACATATGTGTAACTTGATATACTCTTTAAGGATAGTGATAAAAAAAATAGGATTGCTATTAAAACATAGTCGATGACGCCATATCTCATATTTGGGACACTCTGTATAAAATTGTATTACATGAAAAAAACGCAATTTGAAATACTAATCAACCCATCCGAGCATATTTAAAAAAAATAAACTTTCTATGATTTACTGAATTTATTCCAAGTTACAACGTGTCAACTTTATTCTTTATAAAAGTTTGGTGCTTGATCTAAAATATACAAAAGAGACAAAACAAATGACATACGGTTTTCATAAAAAAAATAATATCTTTGAAATTAACAACCTTAACGATATTATTAATTGAATAACAATCACCCGATGTGATCCAATTCCCTCTCAATACATAAATTTGTTAATAAAATCTCTGATTACATTTTCAATTTTCAAGAATATTGGGATGATTATTTAAAAATCTTATACCATTTCTAATTTTATTTTCTAAATCCTCTAAATTTCCAAAATGCCTCTCAAAATAAACTCTGTTTTTTAACCACCCCCATAAAAAGTAATAAAGTGGATTTATATCGGGTGAGCGAGCAGGTCATGGAAATCTTGAATATCTTCCAATCTATTTCTCATTAAATTGTTTATTTAAATATTCAACTATAACACGAGCACTATGTGCAGGTGCCCCATCCTGCATAAAAAGAGGAATTTCTTGTAGCCAAAGGTAAATTAATTTTACAATTCCATATTTAAAAATTCTAAATATCTTTCTGAATTTAAACTCTGGCGAAATTTGTACGGCCCTATAACATTCCACACCAACATTGATTTTTGCAGATAATTGGGTACACGCATACAATTTTTATATCAATAAATTTATGTTATTATGATTGCTAATAATGATTTATCTCAGTTTATATATTTTTCTTTATAAATATTTGTTTATTTATTTAACAAATCCACTTCAATCAACGTCATTGTTTATGCTACGATTTAAATGCAGTATTTAGAAGTCACATTTTATTCATTAAATCGTTGTGTTATTTTAAAATAATGGAAGATACAAAGTTTTTTAAAGTATACAGTGGTAATTTGCCAAATATCAACGCATATATATTAATAGAATTTATCAATAAAAATGATGTTACAGTGCCGCAGAAATTCGTGGCTTAAAAGCAGATTTGTAAGTAAAGATATATTTGGAAGGTAAAGTTCGCAATGACGTGAAAAGACAATTAAATATAATATATTAAAATTAACAATAAACAGAGGTATTACAAACAATTTATTAATAGTTATAATTCTATTATTTTTGATTGTAAATTTACTAAACCATATGCAATAAACACCATGTAGTCGAGCTATTTTATAAATTTATTATTTACACAAGCATGAGGTTTTAATATTTTATACTCCCGTACCCTTGAGATAACCCTTTCTACGTGAATAATAATAAATTAGGATTGATAATAAATGCAGAGCAACAAAATACACTTTTTTTGTTTTCAACTGTAACGTCAACGCTTTTTTAATGCTCAATGAACGCCATATGAACTGATATGAAAGTTCGTAACAGATCACACGATTTCGCGCCAACTTTAATTTTTTAAATTTTATATTTTTTTACCCCTTTAAGATAATTTTAATTCTGTGTTTTGTTTTGTTTAACTTATTATGAAACATATATAGTTAATTTTAAATTAATAAAAAAATACGCGTGTTCCCAATTTGGAACGCTGGATTTTCTGTTGACCACCAACGACAGTATTGTGATGAAACGTATTGTTTTTATATAGTATCTAGTATAGTATTTATAGTAAATGTAGCTTCATCCGTAAACAGGATCGTCTTAGGAAATGTTCTATCAATTTCTATTTCACCTTGTACCATGAAACAAAGTTCAGAACGATTGTCGTAATCATGTTCTTGCAAAGTTTGAATAAAGATATGTAAGCATTTAAACCAAGGTTGGTACTGTTGACTTTCCCAATCCTAAACTCCTGGCGCATTTTCTAACAGATATTTGAGGATTTTCAACCACGCTTTGTAAGAAATCCAACGAATTCTCCACATTATTGTTTTATTCTCCCCTAATTGTTTTATAACAAAAACATAAGAGACCAAAATTATTTAGAATTAAAAATACTACAGAAATTGACAATCTTTCAACCTCAAAGCCTTTTTTGAGGAACGAAAATAAAGAATTAATGTTAAAATTTTACGAAAATCACGTTTTCCATGATTTAACGCAAACGTTTACAATTTGAACTGTCATTTGTGATGTGGTAATTAGTTTAATTCTTGAAGAAATAAAATGTCTTTAACTTATACAATAAGTGAAAAATAACAATTTCTTAAGTGATTTTATTTTGAAAATAATGTACACACATTTTTTAACTAAATTCGAACATGATTTGGTAAAAATCAAAATTAATAAATAAATACACTCAAAAAATCAATTATCATGAATAATATTAATAAATTATAAATGGTTTGTCCATATGCTCAAATAAACCTCCATTCCAAGCTAAACAACGGAGCTTATAAAAATGTTTGCGCATTTGCATTCCTCATTAATTTTAATTTTCTAAATTTCGACGTTAGCATTTCTCACACCGCAAATCTTGGATTTCAAGTGGCCCTACAGGAAAATTATTCAAAAACTGTAAAGGACAAAGTTTTAGATAATTTTATGCAGTGACCGCACAGTACTGCAGGGACTTCCTGGTTCTACAGGTACGACGTGGCGTTAGGGATAAACGGTTTGCAACACGAGAGGACATTGCTAATTCTGTGCGCCAGAAATGACCGGATTCACACATGGTGCGGTAAATGCTGAGGCTGATGGTATTTGGCGCCTCCCACATCGTTGGCAGCGTGTGGTGACCTTGCAGAGAACTAAATTGAGGGTCTTTAGGGCCAGGTTTGTCATGTCAACTTTATTCATTGTCCACACATGTAGTTAAGACCTTGTTCTTTCGTCTGTATATGTCACATTTTCCAACCGGACTGGTATCTTCAAGAAAAAATAGTTGCCATGACTTTTGCCCCAACCCTCGTATATATATATATATATATATATATATATATATATATATATATATATATATATATATATATAAGTTACCTGCCGTCCACAATAACGCTCCTTTTGATTACGAACAATGAGTGTAGTGTTATATAAACAATCCTTTGTTTCATTTAATATGAATATTATTATTTTATTGCGCATTAATTATATTTATGCTTAGTCTATCATATATTTTGCCTAGCTTGTAAGAATTATATTATAAATAGCCCGTATTTCTTTATTAGATTTTAATTGTATAGTTAGAACTCGTACTCTGTACATGTCCGTCGTAATAATAAATTGTTTTTAAAAACTCTGAAGTAAGTCCACGAACGTTAACTGGCGCAGTCGGTAGGATTGGTTGAAGTGCCTTGAGCGAACATCATTGGTCACTTTTCGTCTACGAATTTGTCAACCGAAAATCCACAACTTGGACCTCGAAGACACTGAAAATTGGCTCTTCAAACATCAAGAAACCAAACCCAGGGTCGTGTCCAATTCGTCCACTCCACGAGACAATCGCAATCTCCATGGGCTGGATCTTTCTCATGTAAGTGCATTTATTATTCAGAGTCGGTAAACATTTTATGCATCGTACTAAAAGGTCGAGTAACCTAGCTATTCAATTCACCGCTGCATCGCGCAGAAATTTAAGACACTTAGAAATAGATAATTTACGTTTAAACTCACAAAAAATGGCTCAACAATTGAAACCGGAATATACTTAGCCATGATTCCTGATTTTTACGGGAATCCCGAAATAATTTCTAGATTTATTGAAGTTTGTGAAAAATTAGTCACACGCTTTTATAATCGCGATGACCCAAATGATTTTCAAAATGAATATTTAACGTCTACTATATTGTCAAAAATTAAAGGTGACGCTGCGAAAAATATTTCATCTTCAGTAATTCATACGTGGGACGATTTAAAAACCGCGTTACGTAATACGTATGCAGACAAACGCGATCATCTTAGTCTTAACGCAGAAATTACCAATTTAAAACAGTTGATCACCGAATCTCCTTTCGATTTCTATAATAGATTAAATCATTTGTTAAATTTACAAATTTCTTATGCAACTAATCATATTGACCATAATCTAAAAAGATTTCACTTAATTGAATTTTTCAATGATAATGCGTTGCGTGTTTTCTTAAAAGGTTTAAAAGAACCTTACGGTAGTCAAATGAGGGTCAAAAACCCTACAGACCTTCACATTGCTCTCAACATGCTGACAAATGATTTTCAGCACGAGTTTTCTCCGCAGCAGTCGCACAAAACCGATAAAATTCCGCGTCGCGTTCATCAAAATAATACTCCGCGAATTCCTCCGCGTACTTATCAGCCGCCCACACATAAGCCGTCTTATAACTATAATTATAACAATTATCAGGCGAAAAATAAATTCGCTCCTAAACAAAATTATAATTCAAACTTTAATCGGAGACAAGAAACCCCGATGTCCACCTCGACAATTAACCCAAATAATAATCGAAAATTAAATTATACGGCACAAGAATTATATAACGTCGAGCAAAACAATTCTTTTTTAGGCGAAAACGCCTCGGAAAACCCAGAGAACAACTGGAATTCTTAGGTATTAAAAATAATGAAAGCTATCTTCCCCATATAATAGAAACTAAAAATAAACTCAAAATATTAATTGATACTGGGAGCACACGCTCTTTCGTAAATCCGGGAATAGCTAATAAGTTCTTTAAAAATCAAATTTTTAAATGTCCATTTAATGTGATTACTATTAACGGTTCAACCCAAGGTAACTATAGTACAAAAATTAATCTAAATCATTTATTTAGAACTGAATCCTCAAAAAATTTAATATTCCATATTCTGAATTTCCACACGGAATTCGATATGTTATTAGGCATCGATAATCTAAAACTTTTAAATGCCCACATTGATCTAAATAAAGATCAATTAATCGCACCGGGATGCGAAATAAATATTAATTATTTAAACAAGATCAATGAACTCCAGTATACGAAGTGTATAGTAGTAGCTGGTAGGTCTGAAACAGTTGTAGAAGTAGATATTAAACATGTCAAAAATGGTGACATTATAATTCCATACATTAATTATGGTTCGAATATTGAGACACCACAGTGTGCCTCCAAATGTAAAAACAGCAAGGCTGTATGTACAATTATTAACCCCAATAATAACCCTTTTAAGGTATTCTTAGAACCATTGGTTGTCGATAAGATCAACGAATATGATCTTAATCAATCACCCAATTTAAATTTAATTGATACAAATAAAATAAAATTTGACTTGTCTCTCATTCGTTCAGCGCATATGAATAATGAAGAAAGACAGCAAATTACTAATTTAATTAAGGAATATTCAGATATTTTCCATATAAATAATACAGGGTTAACTTTTACAAATGAAATTAAGCATCGTATACTCACAAACGATGAAATTCCGGTGTACACTAAATCGTATAGGTACCCGCAAATCCATAAACAAGAAGTTGATAAACAAATTAAGGAAATGCTTTCCCAAAATATAATTCGCCCCTCATATAGCCCCTGGTCTTTACCCATTTGGGTAGTTCCTAAAAAGTTAGATGCTTCTGGTAAGCGCAAATGGCGCGTTGTTATAGATTACAGGAAACTTAATGAAAAAACAATTGGTGATAAATATCCCTTGCCAAATATCGATGAACTTCTCGATAAGTTAGGTCGTTGTCAGTACTTCACAACACTAGACTTAGCTTCTGGTTTCCACCAGGTAGAAATTGATGAAAGAGATATTAAAAAAACTGCATTCAACACGGAGAATGGTCATTACGAATTTTTGCGTATGCCTTTCGGTCTCAAAAACGCACCTGCCACATTCCAAAGAGTAATGGACAATATTTTGAGAGGAATCCAAAATGAAAAATGTTTAGTCTATATGGACGATATTATTATTTTCAGTACAAGTTTACAGGAACATATTTCTAGATTGCGTGAGGTATTTCAACGCCTACGTAAATCAAATTTCAAAATTCAGTTAGATAAATCCGAATTTTTACGTAAGGAAGTCTCTTACTTGGGACACATTGTAACTCCGGATGGTGTTAAACCCAACCCAGATAAAATTAAAGCAATCCAAAATTATCCCATTCCGAAAACCACCAAACAAATTAAAGGATTCTTAGGACTTCTCGGTTACTACCGAAAATTTATTAAAGACTTTGCTAAATTAACCAAACCAATTACAAAACGATTAAAAAAAGGTGCAATAATTAACGTTAATGATACGGACTATATTTCTTGTTTCAATCTATGTAAAGACCTGTTAAGCAACGAACCAATTCTAAAATATCCAGACTTTAACAAACCTTTTATTGTAACTACAGACGCAAGTAACTTTGCAATCGGTGCAGTTTTATCACAAGGTAATATAGGATCAGATTTACCGGTAGCGTACGCTAGCCGTACACTTAATGATTCAGAAGTAAATTATTCGACAATCGAAAAGGAACTCCTTGCTGTCGTTTGGGCAGTTAAATACTTTCGACCTTACTTATTCGGTCGTCAATTTCAAATTGTTTGTGACCATAAGCCCCTACAGTGGCTCATGTCTCTAAAAGAACCCAACTCTAAATTAACCAGGTGGCGTATTAAATTATCAGAATATGATTATACTATTGTATACAAAAAGGGTGCAATGAATAAAAATGCTGATGCTCTATCCAGAGTTGAACTCAATCACATAACAGACCATAATGACAAATATTATGTAGATAATTTTGACGAATCACTTTTTGATAATGATAATGTAATTGAAGACGATAATCAATCAATAATTGCCGAAGTTGGAGATCAAGATAACATAGATGACTTTTTAGATGAATTAATAAATGATAATGATGGTGAAAAGGTTCACTCAAATCTTGAAAACCCTATTACCACCATCCCAATTTTAGAAAAGCCTGTAAATATTGGCGATAATCAAATTATAATTAGTGAAGTAAATTATTCACCCGCAAAACCAAAACGAGAGGTCTTATATAATAATAAAAAGTTACGTATTCATGTTCAATTTTCCAAAAATAACTTTGAGAAAGATGTAATAGATTTTACTAAAGAATATATTGCTCCAAAGGTAAAATATCACTTATATTTTGATAGCGATGTATATGAAAAATTTTGTGTTGTAATTCAAACTTATTTCAAAAACTCACAACTAAATTTGGTAAAATGTACAGAAAAATTATTAGATATTGAAAACGAAGATGAGACTATTAACACTGTCAAATTGTACCACGATAGTAAATTAAATCATAGAGGCATTGACGAAACATATGCCGAAATTAAAAGATATTTTTATTGGCCTAATATGAAAAATACAGTCCAAAATTTCATAAATAATTGTGAAATATGTTTGTCAAGTAAATACGATAGAAATCCACTTAAATTAAAATTTAATATTACACCTACACCGGTGAAACCCTTTGAAATAATTCATATCGACTGTATTGCGATCGAGGGATCCAAATTTTTAACTATTGTAGATGCTTTCTCTAAATACGCACAAATGTATCAATTAGAATCTTATCAAGCTGTCGAAATTGCAAATAAATTAATTCGTTTCTTTTCACATCACGGTATACCAGCACAAATTGTAACTGATAACCATCTAGAATTCAAAAATTCATTAATAAAGGAATTATTAGAATTACATAAAATTAAATTACATTTTATAAGTAGCCAACATCCAGAATCAAATGGGTTAATTGAAAGAGTTCATTCAACAATAATTGAACACGTTCGAGTCCTAAATGCTCAAAAATCATTAAAATCAGAGTCAGCAGAAACAAAAATATTATACGCTGTTTTAGGATATAATAACTCAATTCATTCAGTCACACGGTTAAAACCCATTGAAATTATTTCAGGTCACTTAGAAAACAATTCCCCATTTGATATTGATATAAAAAACAAAATTTTAAACAACTACGTTACAAATCATAAAGAAAAAGTAAGATTAATGTATACTACAATTAATGAAAAGCTTGTTGAAAATAAGGAGAAAACAATAAATAAACAAAATGAAAAAAGAGAAGATCTACCAAATATTAATGATAAAGTATTTATAAAAAATCGGCAAAAACAATCGAAAACAAAAATCAAGTATAAACCAGAATTAATTGAATCAAAAAATGAAGAATTAAAAACTGCGAAAATTAAAAGGTCTCATCATAATCAAGTAGAAAAGATACATCTTTCAAACATTAAAAGACCCCGTAAATTAAATGATGATAAGAAAAATAAAATTGAGGACAGTATCGAACTATCCTACATAAATTTTATGAATAGTTATAAAAATGATAATAATATAGCTAACAATGTAACCGAGATTCAAGATAATCTATTTACAGCACCAAAAGAATTTTCCCTTGCACATTGCGTTAGTGCTGATTTAAATATGAATTCGGGTATAGCACATGATTTTAAAATTAGGTTTGGACAAATTGATAAATTAAAGGCACAAAGGCCTAAAGTCCACTCTTTATGTTTCTTAAAAAACGAAAATCGGCATATAATATATTTAATTACTAATTAATATTTTAATAAACCAACCCACAAAGATTTATTTCAAACTTTGGTAACATTAAAAGATTTCTGTAACAAAAGAAATATTCGCAATTCCAAAATTAGGTTGCGGATTAGATAAACTCAATTACGATAAAGTAAACGCCATGTTAAATTAATATTATTTATGTATTTTTTGTATGTGTTAGGCTGTTTTGTTGGCACAGAATTAAAAGAAATAAACATAAACATAAACATAAATTACATTTTTGGCAATTCTGATATAAAAGTAAATATTTATTTAGGTGAAATTAAAATTGATGATTCCGTTCCAGGTCCATCATGGTCGCAGTAACGCGAGCCATAGAAGTTAGAAATATTACAAGTAATCTAGGCATATTACCAATAAATTTAGGGCCGGCAAAATTAGAAAAAAGTGAGCACACATTTATCCATTATTATAACATCAGTACAATGTATGATGAATTTAAGAAACTAAATGGGCAATATAATCAATTGCAATTAACAATTAGAAACATATCGACATTTCAGAGGGATTTTGAGAATTATGAAAATATATTAAATTATTTAAAAGAGGATTTGAATGATAAATTCCAACAATTTAAAGTAACAAAAAGAAGCCGAAATAAAAGAGGGCTTATCAACGGGTTAGGCACCGTAATAAAAACCATTACCGGAAATTTAGATTCCAATGACGGTACAAAATTTGAAAATATGTTAAACCACCTGAAAAATAATCAAAATCAAATCGAAAATCAAATAAAATTTGGGTATAGTGTTAACAATGAAATTATTAGTAAGTTTAACAAAACATTAAAAAGTATTGAACATAATGAAAATTTATTGAAATCAAGAATTATGCAATTACATGCTATTCTAAAAGGAGAAATCGATCATAAATATGTACTTTTTATAAAAGACATCTTTAATAAATTGATAATATCGTATACGACAATCCAAAATATATTTCAAACAATAGAAAATTCGATTATGTTTTGTAAATTACACGCGATTCACCCTAGTATTATAAAGCCATCCGAATTTCTAAGTATTCTGCAAACTATCTCGGGATTCTACGGAAACCAATTACCTTTTGACGTAAGGCTAGATAACATATTAAATTTTGAATCTATATCCAAAGTAAATTGTTTAATTAAAGAAATGGTAATTCAGTATTTTATATCAATTCCAATTAATTATGAAATAAATTTTGAACTATATTACCTAAACTCAATTCCTACTAAAATTGAATCAGATTACTTGACCATAGTACCAAACACAAATTACGTTTTAAAATCTGAAAATAAGATTATACCTCTGAATAATGGATGTACAAAAACAAAATTGTACTACCAATGCCCATCTCACTTGCCGCTGTCAACTTCGATTAAATGCGAAGAAAATATTATTAAATCTGGAAAAGTGGACGATTGCCAATTCACAAAACTGGAGATTTTTGGTAATCACCTGGAGCACCTGCCTCACACTCAACAGTTCCTGCTAGTGTTTCCACATAAAGACCAAATAAAAATTAAGTGTCAAAAACAAACTGAAATTAGGGAACTAAGTGGTGTCTATTTAATAAAACCAAACAAGTGTATAATAATCTACAAAAACAATGAACTGCATTTACAAGACTCAAGTTCGGGAGGTCCTGTGTTAATTAATAATGTTAAAATAAAAATTAATAATCAAAATCTAACTGACTTCAGGATAAAGCTTCGCCGACTAACCCTTCAAGATACACCAGCAGTTCAACCCCTACCAACGATCCAAGATGGGATTGGGATTTCATCAAGCCCAGTATGTGGACCATAGTAATCTACATCATCATATGTGGAGGAGCGTTGTTCCTGTTCTATAAATGGAAACGAAGACAAGGAACAACTCCCGAAGTAGACCAACCCCAGGCCTACGAACTTCATCTTCCAGGGGGAGCAAAAGTCTAAGGGTGGAGGAGTTACCTGCCGTCCACAATAACGCTCCTTTTGATTACGAACAATGAGTGTAGTGTTATATAAACAATCCTTTGTTTCATTTAATATGAATATTATTATTTTATTGCGCATTAATTATATTTATGCTTAGTCTATCATATATTTTGCCTAGCTTGTAAGAATTATATTATAAATAGCCCGTATTTCTTTATTAGATTTTAATTGTATAGTTAGAACTCGTACTCTGTACATGTCTGTCGTAATAATAAATTGTTTTTAAAAACTCTGAAGTAAGTCCACGAATGTTAACTTATATATATATATATATATATATATATATATATATATATATATATATAAAACACAACGCAATATACTTATCAGATACAAATATACATATTACACATGCTAAAAAACTTAATACAAGTAGTTTACAATATCATTGAAACTGGTTACAAAAATAAAATAAAAATGTAAAATTAATTAAACAATCCTCTAGTTATCAATTAAAGATTTTAGAAACTATCTAACGAAAATAAACTATTGAATTTCGATGTAAACCCACTACAAAATGTTTTTTAGGATTCATTCCTTCACCTTAATCAGGGTTTTTCCTCAAATTCTACGTACCGTCATTAAATCGTTTTTCCTGAAATTACCGCACTGTTCCCTCACTGAGATTTGCATATTTCGTTTGTATATAAGGCGAATACATTTAGTTTTGTATTTAATATTAAAACGTTGATATTGGTCACTCTTTGTCCGAAATATATACATATGTAAATTAAATAAAATTTGCGAAGAAAGGTTTTTAGTACTTAATTAATTAAGTTAAATAATAGTTACGTGCATTATTGACGTATTATGAAATATATTTATAATCAACAATATATTACGCTATGATTCCTCAATTTTATAGAGATCAATATGCCCACTCGCAGTGCACCTGCTCGATAAAAGCCAAACTGTGTATACAATACCGATGAATTATTCATAGATTTGAAAGTTATTTCCTCAGGGAAACATTTATTCCAATTACATATAAGATTAATATGTTTTATAAAAGAATAACCTATAGAATGGAATGATTCTTCATTAATTTACTTTAAATAGTCTGTAGGGCATAATTTTAAATATGTGGTACGTATCAAAAGTCTAGATTAAAGTAAGTATTAAAAAAATACATTAGGACCAAATTAAGCATTAGATTTCACGCTAGTTACCCGAAGCTGAAGGCCTTTGTATTTGCTAAAATACAAAGGCTTTTTTAAATCTTAAACATAAAATTTCATAATAATTATGGTTAGATTATTTTAGTAGGTAACGTATTTAATATGTTTTAAGCTTTTCAACCGGTGCGTAACGTTTAACTAGACGGATTAGGTCATTTTTTAATATTCAATGAGGTAGGATATTGCACAAGAAAATAAATTTAATTAATTCGGTGCTGTTAAGGACTCACCCCATTAATACTGCCTTCCACAGTAATTTAAAACTTTTACTAAATTTAAATATGTTGCGGTTGGTTTATTACAGTGGAGATTTGATTTAATTTCATTTCAAAATTCGTATTCACTGACTTTATCCTCCGGCTGTTTGTTGGAATGCCCAGAGAGATGTCCTGTCTTTTAGATTGCAATTAATATCGTGGAATTAATCATTTGTAATTTGCAGATTGTCGTCATTGGTTGGAATTTCGTTTCAGGCAATGAATTATCAATGGTGTGTAATTTTGAATCAATCAATTAGATTAAATGCTCTTGGCTTAAATGTATATATCGTTGACAGAGAAATCAAAGACAATTTAAAAATATATTACAGTCATGAATAATATATAATCATAAATTATAAACACATCTACATTATAGATATTTGATAGATAGATACATTCTTGTATGGTTTTAACTATGTATTATAATGTTAGAAAATTATACTTGCTTATAAACATTATATATTTTTTTTATAAAAGTCTTTATATGACGTTTAAGGATACAGGCCGTCAAAGTTAAGCTCATGGTAGAGTGCTGCAATTTAGTAGAGCCTAATCTAACATCAAGTAAATTCTTTAGACAATTTTATTTTTTACGAATCATCATCATTTTCACTCTAGTACATGCAGTTTATTTTATTCCCCGATGATTCGTAAAAAAATATTATAAGTCTTTAAATGATCAAGATAAAGGCCATGTACTCATAATGTTAATTGCGTAACAAGCGTGTATTACATTTCATCAATTCACGATTGCTTCAACGTATCCGCCTTTTCTTACAATACAGGTTTCCGTTCTAGAAGAAAATTCCTTCAATACATTTCTAATTATATTCGGAGTTATACCCTGTATTGTTTCCATAATACTTGTTTTCAAATGTTCTACGACTGTGAATGGCCTGTGTTGATATACCCTTTCTTTTAAGTAACCCCATTAGAAAAAATCTAATTGGGTTAAATCTGGCGACCTAGTTGGCCAAGAAATATCGGAATATCTATTAGTTAACCTTTCATTAAAGATATTTTCGAAGTATTCTTCAACTTTCATCGTACTATGACGAAGAAAATCATGCAACTGATTTTATAACAAACTTAGAGATCTTTGAGAAGTCATAGATTGTCGAAAGAATAAAGGGACAATTATTTTATCCTTGTAAATAGCGCACCAAACGTTAGTTTAAAAAAATATTGATTGCGAGTTTTAATCGTAAAGTGAGGCTTGGATTCAGATCACCATTGACAATTTACGACATTAGACGTAAACGTAGCTAGAAAAAATATTTTCCTAGCCAAAATAGGACCGTCTTCCAGCTTTCCTTGGATAAGAAAACAAAAACCTAGTCGTAGGATATATTGTGGTTTATATGGATGTAACTTGTTCTCTTTAAAAATTTGTGATATTGTATCTTTACCAATTTTAGATGGAAGCGAAGATGCCCTTTCTCACGGAGACAATTTAGGTTTTTCCACTGCAGATAACATTACATTTAACTTCATCTCCTTTATAGACGAAAACAACCCCTCGGGCAAAATCACCAAGGAACAGGCAGCGATGGTCGAAAATGCAATGCTTGAAGAGCTGGACAAATTGCTCGACTCCTCAGACCACATCCCTACAATTCAGGAATGGGCACACTCAGGGGAGATACTACGTATCACTTGCGATAATGAGCCCGCCCTGAAATGGCTCAAAGACGAAGTCCCCCGCCTACCACTACTGTGGGAAGGGGCCAAACCTACTGTCGTCCAGGTCGATCAGCTGCCAACGCTGACGAAAGCTCGTCTGTGGATTCCGGGGCAACCGGAAAACATAGACCTGGTAAAGAGGCGGTTGGCGGCACAAAACAATGGAAGTAAAGAGCTGGTGTGTCTTCCACGTTGAAGAGAAGAAGGAACCCTTGGGTCACCTACTTGTCTTCGGAGTAGGAAAAAAAGATGCACAGTTCAACAAAGAAAAGGGAGGGAGGATTAGCTATAAATTCTCCACTCTCCCCATAAAACTGGCTAATTTAGCCACAACAGGAACACCTCGGGTGGAGGTCCCGATGGAAACGGAGGATGGAGGCACACCGGGCGGAAGCCAGGAGTGCGCCACCTCCACCCCAGAGGAGCCTTCACAGCCGTAAAGGTGATACAGTGTAACCTGCATCATTGTAGGGCGGCCGTGGCAACCCTTTGCCGCCACGCCGACACTATGCAGGACACAATAGCCGTCATCCAAGAACCATGGATTGTTAACAACAATTAAACCAACAACAGATTAAGTCACTACATGAATTTATCATTTGTAACAATTTAGAAATACTAAACCGAGGCTCTGAACCCACGTTCGTGACAACTCGGAGCCAAAATGTAATATACATTACATTGGTGACAGGCGGTATCTCAAACAAAATCCACGACTGCCATGTATCACCGTCGGTTTCGATGTCAGATAATAGGTCTATCAAATATACACTAACACATACAATCGGTAAGAAAACACGTTACCTTCGCAACGCGAGACTAATAGACAAGAATGCCTACAAAGACAACCTCTCGCGGAGTCTGCAAACCTGCGAAGCTACCGGCCAACTTAATACAGTGGAAGACATTGAAGCCTATGTAAATACGTTTCAACACTCCACTATAAAAGCATATAAGGACTCCTGCCCTGCGAGCAAGGTGGAAGACTTCGGGACACACCCTGGTGGTGCGGAGAACTCGACCATCTCAAAAGAGCTGCGAGAAAATCCTTTAATTAAGCAAAGCAATCTAAACAATAGTCGGACTGGATGGTCTATAAAAACATCCAACAAGACTACAAAAAACTAATAAGACAAAAAGAAAGGGCAGCCTGGAGGTCTTTTTGTGAGGAGGTTGAAACCACCTCGGCAGCTGCAAGGCTCAAAAAGATCCTTTCCAAGGATCCTTCACGACAAACCCCTCCAAGGGGGATTGGGAGGTAGCAGATCACCTCACGGAAGGAACACGTATAACCTGGGCAATCAAAAGCTTTTCACCATTTAAAGCGCCAGGCTTGGACGGTATATTCCCGGCCCTCCTCCAATGGAGGCTAGACATATTATCAGCTCACCTAACCAAAATCTTCAGGGCATGTATTGTGTTCAGATACATCCCTCTAGCATGGAGAGAAGTAAAAGTTATCTTCATACCGAAACATGGTCGTATAGATTATACACTAGCCAAATCACACCGCCCGATTAGTCTAACGTCATTTCTCCTGAAAACGTTAGAGAAATTGTGTGAAAGATTAATTTGCGAGACAGCTTTGATTACGAATCAGATTCACGCTAACCAACATGCATACACTCACGGGAGATCAACGGAGTCGGCTTTGCACACTGTTGTAGACCGAATCGAAAGATCTCTGGACAACAAAATGTCCACCTTGGGCGTGTTCATTCACATAAAACTACCTTCAGAAAAATGGAAACTGCTCTCTCCAGGCATGGTGTGAACCCCACAGTTAGTGGATGGATCAAAAGCATACTGGAGAATAGGGCAGTCACAGTAAATGTAGGAAACACCACTGTCAGAAAGATCGTTGCTAAAGGCTGCCCACAGGGTGGAGTACTCTCACCACTCCTGTGGAACATAGTTGTTGGCAGCCTACTGCGGCGACTTAACGACAATGGCTTCCACACCATAGGATATGCAGATGACTAACCATCCTGCTAACAGGCAGATTTGAGACGGTGTTATGCAATTTGATGTAGGAAGCCTTCAAAATAATTGAACACTGGTGTAACGACCAGTCTCTAACCATAAATCCGTCAAAGACTGAAATGGTCCTCTTCACAGATAAAAGGAAACTAGGTAAGCTAAAGCTCCCTAAGCTCCTCAACATCCAGTTGACATTGTCGTCGGAAGTCAAATACCTGGGAGTATCGACGGCAAGCTGACGTGGGAACCACATCTCAAAATAAAATATAAAAAAGCATGCGACTCCCTCTGGCAATGCCGGAGGGCTGTGGGGCACACATGGGGGCTATCTCCCAAGATAGCATTAGTAAGACCAATGCTAATCTATAGAGCACTGGTTTGGTGGTTCAGAGCCAGACAGAAAACCTCAGCAAAGCTTACTCAGTTGCAAAGGATAGCATGCCTCAGCACGACCGGAGCAATGTGAACAACACACACTGCAGCAATGGAAGCAATGCTCTGCCTTACACCTCTTGACTTATACGTAGAGGAGATGGCCACGGCGGCAGCACTGCGCCTAAACTCAGTTGGACTCTGGTACCAAGAAGGCAGAGCTGGCAGACACTGTCACCTTTTAGAGGAGGCTGTCAAGAAGACACCCTTCCTTGGAATGAAGACAGATAATTTGCCACCCTGCTACGTCTTCAGTAGACCCTATAATGAATCGATAAAAAGAGGAACCGGGAGTGTAGAAGGTGGGAAAACCCTCCGAATTTACACCGATGGTTCTAAAACCAAAAGAGGATCCGGGGTGGGAAATTACTCGCAACAAATGGACCTTTCATTAGCTATACCCCTAGAGAAGCACACAACTACTCTGCAAGCAGAGATCGTTGGCATCATCCATGGGGCGAAAGAAATCCGTGACATCCGTGATATTAACATTCAAATCCTTACAGACAGTAGGGCAGCAATAAAACCAAAATGGCAATTAGAAGTCTGCAAAAAAAAAAATTATAAGTACATATTTTTATCTATCCATTTGTAATACTTTTATTTATTGTAAGAGAAACAAAGAATTAAATACAAATACAAATACAAATTCTAGCAATGAGTGGTCACAAGATCACCTCAAGATTAGTAAAAGAATGTCACAACACCCTGAAACAAGCATCACAATCAAACAGTATTGAGCTCGCTGGGCCAAGGGACACAATAATGAAGAAGGCAACAGCAAGGCAGACGAGTTGGCGTGGGCTGGATCGGTTCTCAGTGATACCACGCACGTGCCCCCGATCGCGCCAACACCAAAATGTCTCACTAACATCCTCAAACAGAACACTTTCAAGATGCTAAAACAATGTTGGCACAACACCTCAGGCTGCAGACAGACCAAGGAAGCAATACGCTCACCCAATCTGAAAATAGCTGAATACTGTCTGCGACTATCCCGGGGTAATCTGCGTCTTATCACAGGCATCCTTACGGGTCACTGCCAGCTACGGAAACACTTGTTTACTATAGGACTAGAAACCCCCATATGTAGAGCATGTGAAGAAGAGGACGAGGCAGTGGAATATGTGTTAACCGCCTGCCCGGCTCTCGTCCACCTTAGAGAGTCCATGCTAGTGGAGCTCTGGCCGAACATGGCCAACATAAGGGATAACCCTCCAAGCGTTGTGCTGTCCTTTGCTCGCCACCTTGGGTGGCTAAATGAGTGATAGAACAACGCATGGCACAACGGGCCTAGTGAGGCCTAAGTGCTCTGGTCAATGATTTGATCACCCTTGGCAAACTCAATCCAGATCCAGAACTTCATCTCCTCCCTTGTTGGGTTGGTTTCTCTTAATTTACCGAAAGCTTCAGGCAAATAGATGGTCTTTAACACGCTGAATTAATGGTTTGTTGATTTTTCAAAAGCTACAGTTGCCACATGACCGATTTTCGCGAAGAAAAATGCCACCATTTGTTTCTTAACGCTTGGAGAACGAATGTTTGTTGATTTGCTTTACATAAACTGCCGATTGAGAAAGAAAAAAAGATAAAAGAAATGTTCGTGCAAAATCTTATACCGGGCGTTGAACTGTCCTCTCGGAAATAGGGATTTAACATGTTCCTCAAAAAAGAAATTGTAATTTAAAAATTGTCAATTTCTGTAATATTTTTGATTCTAAATAATTTTGGTTACTTATTTTTGTTCTAAAACAATTAGGGGAGCAGGAAATTGCATAAGTGTAACTTTTGAGCTAATTCATGGAAAATGTGATTTTCGTAAAATTTTAATTTTAATTTTATTTTCGTTCCTCAAAAAAGTTTTGAAGTTGAAAGATTGTCAATTTATGTAGTATTTTTAATTCTAAATAATTTTGGCCTCTTATGTTTTTGTTCTAAAATAATTAGGGGAGCAGGAAATTGCATAAGTGTGATTTTACTTGTTATATTCCTATTACCGAGAGGACAGTTCAACACCCGGTATATGCTGGTCATATCAATGCTTAAACATCTCTCGATTTCATAATATGTTTAATTAGTTTTCGCACAGCATCGATATTTTCCGGCACAACGACCGATTTTTGACAATCTTCTTTAACTTTGTCCGTGAGCAAACTACGTTCACGTTTGAATTAAGTGTACCAGCGATATTCAGTGGCTGTGGATGGCGTTTTATCACCAAACGTTTAATTCAGTTGATTGGTGCACTGTTCTTGACGACGTAGTCTAACATCGAAAGTCATAATAAATCATATATCGAAAATTTTCGTGCGTTAAGTCCACCTTTTCGTCGAGATTTTCAACTTCAACTGCAAAGAACACAAATAGTGCTCGCACATTATATCGTTTTGAGTAAAGTCAAACATGTCAAACTTTACGATGGAAATGTCAGGCAATATCCGTGTTGCCAGTTCTCAATACATACATAGCAATCCTCGTGATAAAATATGATTCAATTAAATGAATAATAAAATTAAACTATGATACCACTTGTAGCAGATCTAATATATTTACGTTAACAACTTAAAATTGTATATTACCTCTGAATTAGCAATTTTTATTAGCAAATATTTCTTTATTATGATTACCGTATGTCATATTAATTTTATTGTCTGTAGCCGTTTGAATAAAGATATGTAAACGCAATAATCATTTATCTTATGAAGTATCACTTTGATAAATGATAAACAAGCATTGTAGCGCAGCTGAAACGTTTTAATAGATGTATTTTCTGCCCTCGCACATTTATTATTTATTGTTGTGCATTTATAACGGTGGTAAATTAAGTATTCCAAAGTCATAATTCTATTGTTATTTTAACTTGATCATACATTTTTATAATGAAATAAAAACACTATTAATTTGTTTGTATAAATTAAAATTTTATTGCTGGGAATATAGTTTTGGCAAATTTAGCTTGTCCTTGCCAAACACAGAGTAATTGAAATCGATTGCATCAGGTACATATACCGAGAGGGATTATACAACGGCTTTGAAAATAGGTGTCAATAGGTCAATCTGATCGTTAATTAGTGGCTTCCCCGGATTAAGTATGGCTTTTCCTATTCCTGAGGGTTCTAGTAAATCCTTTTTAATATGGCCATTTTGTGACTAAATGATAAAATCTGTTGGTTTTCTATAAATGCCATAGGTTAGTATAAATTATTATTTGTAACAATAGATAGGTTTAAACATTTTATGTTATTAATTTTAGGTTAGACATTATTAATTATTTATAAGAATTTTTTTAATTGGTTGCCAGAAACTATGATGCATGTCGAGACTGGTGCCTGTCGACCTACTGGGGGTTTTACTTTGGAACATAAGAGGCGCCGGGAGAAAAAGGCTTCGGCGATACCACCGGCGTTCCTGCTTCCCAAAGGCTACTGCTGCACCCCTTACGGACTTGCCAAATATGGCTTTAATATCTCTATAAGAAGAATTTTTTGACTGATGGAGATATAACATAACTCTTGATACCTATGCATAAGTAGCTAATTTGAGTTTAAACAAAACATTGGTTTGTGTGTGTGTGTGCCAAATAAAATTGTGTCCCTATATATAATATATTGACCGACACACCAGCTAAATGAATGCCTTAATGGGCTGATGCCTGAACATTTATATTTGGTACGGTATATACTTTGTTCACTGCACTCTTGGTGAAACAAAATTATAATATTTAAAAAAAAATTACAAAAAATTACAAAAATAATTAATTTAAAAAAAAAGTTACAATGTATTTTATGGGGTTATTTGCGGGAAAGATTAAGAGACTTGTTAATAGGTAGTTATGGTTGTTTAGGAGATTATTACCATTACTAATGGCTCTCTTAATTCCTAGAACTTCAAGGAGATTTAATTTTCGGCTTTTTTCTACAGAGCGGATTCGTTTGATGTCAACTAATTGATATTCTGTTGTGACGCAATGCTCGGATAATCCTGTTACCGTGGTTTGTTTTTCTACTGCCTTCTTGTGTTCGTTGTACCTGATCTTAAAATTTCTTGCTGTGAGTCCTATATATTTTCCATCGCAGTTCTCACATTGTACTTGATTTTTCTAGTAGTTGTCTCTATTTTGTGGTTAACTAAGTGTTTTTTATAAGTAATTGTGGAGGCTTTCACTTCGTGATACATTTTGATAATTCAAAATAAATAAAACAATTAACTTGTAACTATAGTTTCTAGTTCTAGTTACTTCAGCCTGCCATTATCAAATAATAATAACACAAATTTATACAATTTTAAAGAAAACATTAGCCGCATTTTAAACGATGATTTATAGAGCCAAAACAATCCAGCTTTCTGACCAATCTTATAACAACGAAATTAAAAATAATTCAGTCACTAGCAGCGAATAACTTACCAAACATAATTAATAAATTAATTAAAAAACCAGTTAAACTAAATACTTGTATGCTGTCATCAAAAAAGCAACTTAAAATTTTAGAACCTTAACATTTTCGGCAATATTACACACAAAATTAAATCAGTTTTAGATAAACATAACATTAACGTGTCTTTAAAATCGCCAAACAAAATATGTAACATTATCTAATATAACAAAACACCCGTTGAAATAATGCCAAAATCAGAAATTTACAAGTTAAAATGTAAATCATGTCAGGGCGAATATATATTGACGCAATTTCAAAACACGGCTAAAAGAACATATTACATACAGAAACGGAAATAATAAATCCGCATTCGCGAATCACATTCGAGTAAATCATCATTATTTTGAAGAGGATGTACTTTGCCGAAAAAGGACTTAAATTGGATTTACTTGAGTCCATCGAAGTATTCAAATAAATCATAATCATAATCCGCTCATTAATGACCAGGGAGATCTTATATCCTCTCCCTGTTTAATGTTTTAAAATGGTATAAATTTGTGTTCAAATGTAATTTTAAATATTATTGTTTGATAATGACAAGATGTGAAATTGTCGAAACTATAGTTACAAGTGTAAATAAAAAAAGTGATATTAACAACGTTAATTGTTTTATTTATGTTTTTTTATATTTTCTCAGTTGACTTTAGAGATGGGCCTAATAGAATGATTTCAATAATCGATTATTACTTTTCGATTAATCTGAAAATGGATTAATCATTCGAATTATCATTCGAATTTTAATTCGAGTGATCACCACTCGAATGATGATTTGAGAACCGATCGCTCGAATCATTGCTCGAGTGATTGCTCGAGTGAAATACCAGAATTATAAAAATAAGTTCTCGATGATAATATGCGATGATAATTTGCGTAACATGTTTCAGTGTTTAATTTTTTGTAATTGAACTTTACAAATATTGTAATTTATACATCGTTTTCAAAAATTCATCTAAAAAAATTGACATGACAAATTAGGCGCGCAGATTAAGAGCAAGAGTAAATTTAACGTTAAAAAAACTTAATAAATTGACAATATAAAGGAAAGATATTTTAACACTTTTTTAGCAATTTTTATTGCATACATCTTTTAAAATAAATTATTGCTATTATTGCAACTTATGTTAGGATGACTAAGTGACACATCTTAAATGTGTTCAATACTCTTATTCGGAATTTATAATTTATGTTAGTTCTTTTTATTTTCAATAATCGAATACATGTTCTTTCACATATGTATACGATTATATGATTACCGATCGCTATAATCCGAATGATCGATATTTTCATTCGAGTGTTAAATTTTATGCAGTTCTCGGTTAAAATCTTGGCTGAGTTTGATGTTGATCTGATGAAGAATATATGAATTTAATATGAAGGATTCGATTTGTTCGGATTGTAGTGATGTTGGTAGTATGGTTGTGTTTGTAGTGGGTTTTCTATATATGACATATTTGTGTTTATTGCTCTCTATTTAAATACAATGCCATTGACTTGATTTTCTATGGTGGATTGAATTTTTCTATTAATTGAATTTAGGGTTATTAAAAATGTATCAGTGGAATGGCAATATGGGAATATGCAGAAAATATCAACATATCTAGACCAGTATTATGTTTCTTGTTGACGTGTTTTTCCTAAATATTTGGTCTTCGAAATAACTCATGAATATTTCCGCGAAAAGTGGTGATCCTATGGGCAGTCCTTCATACTGGATGTAAAAGGTGTCGTTAAAATAGAAGTAATTTTAGTTGAGACAAGCATTTATTAAAGTGGCGATTTCTGGCGTGCTCACTATTTGTTTTGAGTTATGTGAAGTAATAATCACTAATAAATTTGTTAGTTTGAATTCCCGAGAGTTTGGTTCAGATACGTTGATGACGTAGTGGCAATCATCAATAATAACACTGACATAGAAAGCTTGTTGTCGAGTTTAAACGGTTTGTACCCCAGCATATCATTCACTTACGAAATGGAAAATAACAATCAACTTCCCTTTTTAGACTTACAAATAATTAAAAATAAAAATAACAAAACACTAGAATTCAACATATACCGAAAACCAACAAACACATTCAACTACATTCACGCATCATCAACATCACCCATTAATCACAAACTAGCAGCATTTAACAGTATGATTTATAAAGCGATAAACTTGCCATTATCAAATGAAAACAGGACAAAATAATTAACATTCATAAAAAACATTGCACAATCACTAGGTTACACATAGACACAAAATTAATTACAAAATTAAACAAAGCACAAAACTCAATACGTCAAAAGAAACCAACAACAAAAAATATGCCAAATTTATATACAATCCGACAATTTTCCACAAAATAAATAAAATATTTAATAAATTTAACCTAACAGCCGCGTATTACAGTGAAACAAAATTAAAATATTATTTAAATAACACCTTTACCAAAATCAATAATCTATAGAAATCTGGTATATATTCAATTAATTGTAATAATTGCAATAAATTATAGATTGGTCAACCCCAAAGAATTTTAATTAAGAGATTCAAAGAACACAATTATCATGAAAAAATCAAAATCCAGACAAATCAGCAATAGCTTTCCATAATTTCCAAACTGGACATCAATTCTTACTTCACAATGTAAAATTATTAAAACAATCAAGTAGTTTCAGGTTAAACATGTTAGAAGCAATGGAAATATATAAATGTAAAGACAGATGATTAAATTTCGATTAAAGTCCACTAGAAAACCTATTGTTAAGTCTCGATCCGAAAAAGAATTGTAAACCTACCCCAGTAATACTAATCCCCATCCACCAATAGACCCGACATAATCAAACTTAGGTTTTCCCACTAATCCCTATAACGTATATAAACACATGTAATTAGTTTTAAAGCATTCAGTTATTGAAAATGAGCACATGATGCTCGAAATGTATATTTAACGTTTAAAAATAAATTCGTGAAGAAAGGAAATCAAATCGTGTTTTATTAATTTCTGGTGGGTTGTTAGTCAATGATTATCTTGGCACTTTTTATGCAAAATTTCCTTAAGCTCAGGAACTGCAATTGACGTGGAGGCTCTTGACATCAAAGCCGACCAGAATTGCGTTTTTGTTGATAGCCAGGTTCTTCACGAAATCGATGGAGTTTTTAGAGGGAATTATTTCTGGAAGTATTTTGCTAATCAGGGAACAAAATTTATATGAGGGAGCATTGATGTAGGAAATAATTGGTCTTATTGGAATATTTGGTTTGCGCACTTTGGACAGGCAGTATAGTGTGGGTGCCCTCAGATTTATGATTCTATATTTGTAGATTTTATTATCTGGGATTATGGAATTTGCTGTTTTAATTGCTTCAACAATCTGCATCTGGAATTTCGCAGTAGGGTCGGTAAAGGTGTTCACTTTTCCAATATATATTTCTTTATCTAGAATCGTAATAGTATTATCCTTGGCAAATAATTAAGTTATTATTCTCGCATTTCGTTTTTATTCCTCCTATGACGTTTGCTTCTCGATGACTATTGCTGGAATGTTTTTTCAACTCCTTTCCTGATAATGTTTGTGAATGGGATTTTATCCAGATCTGATTTTATATTTATCCGGTTGAGTCTTAGTTCGGTTCCAAGCGCTAACGTTTCCAGATTTTTTAATGGATTGGGTTGGAGAATATTTAAGTCCCTTATTGAGGAGTTTTACTGTTGCTGAAGTCGGTCTTAGATAAGTTCTTAACTCGTGGATAGAAACTATGTGCCGAATGTGATGTTTTTTTTTTATGCAGCAACAAATCCATAGAAGCAACAAGAACCTTAAAAAAGCAACAACTACGTGGCTGAGCTAGAAAACAGGAAATGGTACACAAGAAAATTCTATTTTTGAGAACACCAAATGATTATATATATGGAATTAACCGAACATCTGGACCGTTTACTTTTTTTGATATTATATATATATATATATATATATATATATATATATATATATATATATATTTATACCTACCTATATAATATATATATATATATATATATATATATATATATATATATATATATATATATATATATATAAATTTATATATATAGCGAATGCTCATATTTATAATAAAAATTAATTAAAAATGGTGCAAAATTCAATTACTATGCAGAGACGGATGCGCTAGACTAATAAATTTGTTAATCAGTACGTAACCACTTTAATTAAAATTCCAGGACATCGGAGAGAATTAACGCTTAGCTTCTGTGTACATATGAATTTTCAACGAACCTAACGCATAAATGTAGGCAATGTTTCGTATTGTAATAGTTTTAATTAAAGTATAATATTTGTACATTTAATAATTTACTTGCTTATACATTAATCACTAGAGAGCGGATTTCTAGCATTATGCTTATCCATAATATTAATAGCATCGAAAAAATTTCTAAATATCTATACGAATCTCGAAGAATGTCATTACTTAGCGCTAAGTTTTTTTTTTGCTTTTTTGCTTATTTTGACTTTTTGTGCTTATTTTGAGTTTTTGTGCTTATTTTCATGCTTCTTTTTAGGTACTGATGCTTATTTAGAGAATTTTCTTAAATATTTAAAAAAAAATTAATAAAAATTTCACTCTGATATTAAATTAATGTGCTAATATAGAGAATTTTCGTAAAATTCTGTATCCCATCATTTATAGATTATATTTGTATTACATATTTTCTTCGTGTCTTTAGACAACATAATTGTTTAAAATCTTCATAATATGATAAAATAATTATAATGAATTTTATTATTAATAAATATTAGTATAAATTACCATTTTACAATGGATTCGTTTATAAATAAGTAGATATAATAAACCGTCTCATTATTCGGCAAAAATACGGATGGGACGACTGGCGCATATTTATCGTTTTCGTTAATTTTCATATTCAAACTCGCATTCATAAACCGTACTATTGAAATGACATTCCAAAAACTTTGCTTATTTATCAAAAATTATTATATGCGTGAATCGTATTAACGTGGTGAATCACAGATAAATTATATTATATAATTCACATGTATATTTAACACATAATGCAAAAGGTGAAAACCACAATACAAGAATTAATTAGGGACTATCCAGAATTAACAAGTGAAAATAATACATTATTTTGTAAGGCATATTTAAAAATTGTAAGTTTTATTTTAGTTCCCAACTGCATCTTCACTAGTTAAGACTTGTAAGTAAAACATGTTTTAACAACACTACATCAAGAACGTTTGAAAAAGTTTAAAGCTGAACTAAAAAAACAGCAGACAATTTCACAATCTTTAGCATCATCTTCAACAAATGATGGACAATTTAAATTAAATTCACATTTGTGCAAAATACTAAGAAAATTACAAAATAATGCATTTAAATCTTTCTTGGGAAAATATTGTAAAATGCGCATTCCTGAGAAAAAAATTATGTAGCTCTTGCGTACTATGAAACCATACAAAATATTAAAGATATTATTAACAATAATTATATGTGGTTTGGGGTGGATGAAACCACAGACGCTTGTTTAATTTAATAATAGGAGTTTGACATGAAGACATCCGACCAACAGTATTTTAATATATACAAAAGAATTGAAGAAAACTGATAATAACATTATAGCAAAATTTTACTAATAATGCATTTTGTGCATTATACAACTTTAGCACATGTATAGAAACGAATTTCTGAAACTATAAGAATGAAATTTCCATTTGTAGATTTAATTAAATTTGGAAAAATAGTTCTTATATTCTTCTATGAGTGCAATTATTCAAAGAGACATTACCTGATATCTTACTGCCCCATAAACCAGTGCTAACAAAATGGGGAACTTGGCTATATGCTGCGATGTACTACGTGAATAATTTTGAAGAATTTAATAAGGTTATATACAACTTTCCCGAAACGACAAGCAAGCAGTATTCGGTGAAAACGAAGGATTTTGAATATTAATTAAATTAAACTTGATTTTGAATGGCAATTTTCAAATGGATCCAGCTATAATTTAAAATAAAGAGAAGCTCAAAAATTTATTGAGCAACATAAGTAATAATTTTACAATTTAACCTCTAGAACAACATTTAATGATATACTGTTTTCATGAATATATTTTAGTTATTTTGAAATGTATACAAAATTACAATTTAATTTTTAAATACTTACATAATATTATATATTGCGTAAAGAAAGTATGTTTATTTTAGTTTTAAACAGAATTTCTATGTAAAACATGTTGATAAACGTGTAACATATTAAGAAAATATAGTTTTCTTTTGTGCTTTTTTTCGTGTTTTTATGCCTTTTTCCTGTTTTTATGCTTTTTTAATGCCTTTTTTTCTCTAAATTTTGTGCTTTTTAAGTGCTTTTTTCCACATTTTTTAAGCTTTTTTATCCGCTCTCTATTAATCACAAATATTTGATTAATATATTCTTTAAATTATTTATTATATATTTTATCACATTTAGTCTATAATAGTAATATATTTCTGATAACTATGTATATGGTATACATATATCGATCTTATGATCTATTTAGAATAAGTTAATCATAAATTTTGAATTGATTTGATTATGTAGTAATTTAATTATTTGTTTCTCAATGTTTGATCAAGATTTTACTAAATGAAGTAATTTACAATATAATTTCTTGTTGAAACTCTATATCACTTAATTAAAAAAAAAAAGTAACCATTTACTGTATCAGTATTTTATTAAAGGATATGGAGTTTCAAAAAGCAACAGATTCATAAATCCGGAATTTATAAACGTACTTGCTTTGAAACACTATACGTATTTTGTATGAACTTTGGGTTTATAATTATTATTATATGCAAGCTCTAATATAATAAATTAATAAAATTGCTATTTGTTCAATCCTGCAGTAGCAAATAGAATTTTCAGACGTTGTCATTTTGTTTGAAAATTACAGTTTACATCACGCAAAATGGTTGATACGGTAATTTACTTTCGATCACTATTGTGTCACTTTCGTTCACGATGCAGTTGTCATTTTCACTCACTCTCTTATAAATACACATTAATTTTTTTGTTTTTTCACATTAAAATTTATGGTACAATGATTGAAAATTGGATGTTGTAAATTACAAGTCGCTGGTATAAATATCGTCTTCTAATTTTTGATAATGTATTAATGCTGATTCGTGCACTGTCCTTGATGATATGTTAAAAAACGTCCTTCTACAAAACCGGCAGGACGTAGAGCTGCATATTGACGGTAAAAATTTGTACCATAAGTCCCTGGTTACCATTTGTGATGACGAATGTACGTGGTTTGTAATTTTTCGTTTTGTTGATGTTAATTATTATCTCAGAACCATTATCTTTAATGTCATTTGTGCACAAATTTACTAATTCGTCACATTATATGCACGCATAACTCCTACAACAAGAACAATTTTCATTAAGATATAATTGATTTGGAGCTTCACTTAAATTTTTTTCAATATTCTGCCTTTCAAAAACTTTAGATTTGTTTGGTATATACCCTTTCGATTTTTTGTTTAAAATGGCAATTAAAGTATGAAAACTGCAATATAATATAATTTAATTCAAGCTAGGAACGACCCTCTCAAGGACCTGTAGAACCTTGACGTTGGTGAGAGGGCTTGAGTGGTCCTATGAGTGTTGGGGCGAGAACCGGCTGTTCAGTCGAGGGGGAGGCCCCTCCGTACTGAACGAATAGCCGGGATGCGGCCTGACATGAGGATCCAGACGAATAACAGGTCAACGGCGCATCGTTGAGGCCGCGATGCGAGGATGTGCACAAGGCTACCCGCGTGTTTGTGCCGTGCGTGGAGACCCGTAAGGCAGGACAAAGGGAACTTGGTGGCTGAGTACGGCGGCAACACTCTACTTTGGCCCTGAGTTCTCCCTAAACGGGTGGTCGGAACTAACCCACTCCGATCAATCGGCTGCGTTGTAAGGTCAGACTTACGACAGGGTGAGCCCCTGGGGGCGGAGGGGCGCTCAACGGACCCAGCACATGTGCCAGGCACCCGTTCGAGTGCAACCCGTCCTTGGTGACTATATCCCCTTGGTAGCCCTGGCGATCAATTATCGACGTCCCCAGTTCGGGCTCCGTGGCGGGTGTGGAGCCAAAGGGATGAAGTACTATCCACTAGCATGGACAACAAAATAAACAAAACAACGGTAGTAGCAAGCAGGTCGCAACCTGCTACTACGAAAAAGACAACTAATGTGGGTGAGTCCCTGGATTCCCCGCAACAAACAGTGGCTGCGGGTGGATCAACTGATCCACCCGTCACCCCAAAAGAAGCCGGCCCACAGAAGCAACCCCCAAAAAAGGAAGCGCATTTGTGGAGCCGAGCTAAAGCGCAGAAGGAAGGTCAGGGAGGCATTGGCTGCTGCAAAGACAGCCAAAACCCCCAAGACCGGTTCTGGTAAAGAAGAGCGCCCCCCAGGACAGGGGGGCCATCGCCCGGTCAGCCCAGGAAGGTGGCAAAAAAGGCAGACGGGAGATCCTCCAGGAAAAATGCTTCGAATCCACCTCTCTCGAGAGTAAGGAGCGACGGGACCAGCTACAAGGAGGCTGCCTCTAGGCACCTCCGAGTAGCCATTATAGACCAAAACAACCCCTTGGGCAAAATCACTAAGGAACAGGTAGCAATGGTCGAAAAAGCAATGCTTGAGGAGCTGGACAAATTGCTCAACTCCTCAGACCACATTCCTACATTTCAGGAATGGGCACACTCAGGGGAGATACTACATATCACCTGCGATAATGAGTCCGCCCTTAAATGGCTCAAGGACGTAGGCCAAACTGACTGTCGTCCAGGTCGACCAGCTGCCAACGCTGACGAAAGCTCGTCTGTGGATTCCGGGGCAACCGGAAAACATAGACCTGGTAAAGAGGCGGTTGGCAGCACAAAACGCCGCAATGGAAATACAGAGCTGGTGCGTCTTCCACGCTGAAGAGAAGAACGAACCCTTGGGTCACCTACTTGTCTTCGGGGTAGGAAAAAAAGATGCCCAGTTCGTCAAAGAAAAGGGAGGAAGTATTAGCTATAAATTCTCCACTCTCCCCATAAAACTGGCTAATTCAGCCACAACAGAAACACCTTGGGTGGAGGTGCCGAAGGAAACGGAGGATGGAGGCACACCGGGCGGAAGCCAGGAGTGCGCCACCTCCATCCCAGAGGAGCCTTCACAACCGTAAAGGTGATACAGTGTAACCTGCATCATTGTAGGGCGGCCGTGGCAACCCTTTGCCGCCACCTCGACACTATGCAGGACACAATAGCCGACATTCAAGAACCATGGATTGTTAAATCCAAGGTTTGTGGATTTGGTAAGTTAAATGGGAACATATTCACACATCCCACAAATCATAAGCCTAGATGCCACAGCTTTCCACCAGTGACATCACAGTGGTAAGGCTGTCAGCAGGAGATGGCAACAAAGACACCATCCTGGCGTCAGTTTACCTCCCTCACGACGCCCCCGCACCAACCAGGGGGCTGGAGCAACTCGTGCTACACTGTGAGATGGAGAAACTTCACCTGGTCATTGGCTGCGACGCTAACGCACACCATATCATGTCGGGCAGCGTGGACACCAACAACAGAGGTAAGTCACTACATGAATTTATCATTAGTAACAATTTAGAAATACTAAACCGAGGCTCTGAACCCACGTTCGTGACAACTCGGAGCCAAACTGTAATAGACATTACATTGGCGACTAGCGGTATCTCAAACAAAATCCACGACTGGCATGTATCACCGTCGGTTTAAATGTCAGATCATAGGTGGATCAAATATACACTAACACATACAACCGGTAATAAAACACGTTACCTTCGCAACCCGAGACTAACGGACCGAAATGCCTACATAGACAACCTCTTGCGGAGTCTGCGAACTTGCGAAGCTACCGGCCAATTTAATACAGTGGAAGACATTAAAGCCTATGTAAATACGTTTCAAAACTCCATTTTAAAAGCATATAAGGACTCCTGCCCTGCGAGAAAGGTGGAAGACTCCGAGATCGCCACACCCTGGTCGTGCGGAGAAGTCGACCATCTCAGAAAAGCTGCGAGAAAATCCTTTAATAAAGCAAAGAATTCTAAACAAGTCAGACTGAATGGTATATAAAAACATCCAACAAGACTACAAAAAACTAATAAGGCAAAAACAAAGGGCAGCCTGGAGGTCTTTTTGTGAGGAGGTTGAAACCACCTCGGCAGCTGCAAGGCTCAAAAAGATCCTCTCCAAGGATCCCTCACGACAACCAGGTTGCCTAAAACGAGAAGATGGAAGTTACTCTTCTAACCTCTCGGAAGCAGCTGAGATTCTCATCAACACCCATTTTCCAGGATGTACGAACACCTCCGATGAAGGTTGGTCAGAATCCACACTCTCAAACCCCTCCAAGGAGGCTTGGGAGGTGGCAGATCACCTCACGGAAGGGACACGTATAACCTGGGCAATCAAAAGCTTCTCACCATTTAAAGCGCCAGGCTTGGACGGTATATTCCCGGCCCTAATCCAATGGGGGCTGGACATATTATCAGCCCACCTAGCCAAAATCTTCAGGGCATGTATTGCGTTCAGATATATCCCTATAGCTTGAAGAGAAGTAAAAGTTATCTTGATACCGAAACCTGGTCGTATAGATTATATACTAGCCAAATCACACCGCCCAATTAGTCTAACTTCATTTCTCCTGAAAACGTTAGAGAAATTGTGCGAAAGATTAATTCGCGAGACGGCTTTGATTACGAATCCGATCCACGCTAACCAACATGCATACACTCAGGGGAAATCAGAGTCGGCTCTGCACACTGTTGTAGACCGAATCGAAAGATTTCTGGACAACAAAATGTCCACATTGGGCGTGTTCATTGACATAGAAGGTGCTTTTGATAAAACGACCTTCAGAAAAATGGAAACTGCTCTCTCCACGCATGGTGTGAACCCCACAGTTAGTGGATGGATCAAAAGCATGCTGGAGAATAGGACAGTCACAGTAAATGTAGGAAACACCACTGTCAGAAAGATCGTTGCTAAAGGCTGCCCACAGGGTGGAGTACTCTCACCACTCCTGTGGAACATAGTTGACAGCCTACTGCGGCGACTTAACGACAATGGCTTCCACACCATAGGATATGCAGATGACATAACCATCCTGCTAACAGGCAGATTTGACGCATGTATCTCCCTCTGGCAATGCCGGAGGGCTGTGAGGCAAACAACTACTCTGCAAGCAGAGATCATTGGCATCATCCAAGGGGCGAAAGAAATCCTACATCCGTGACATCCGTGGATAGAAACATCCAAATCCTTACAGAAAGTAGGGCAGCAATACTAGCAGTGAGTGGTCACAAAATTACCTCAAGACTAGTAAAAGAATGTCACAACACCCTTAAACAAGCAGCACAATCAAACAGTATTGAGCTGTTCTGGGTCAAGGGACACAATAATGAAGAAGGCAACAGCAAGGCAGACGAGTTGGCGCGGGCTGGATCGGTTCTCAGTAATACTACGGACGGGCCCCCGATCGCGCCAACACCAAAATGCCTTACTGACATCCTCAAACAGAATACTCTCAAGATGCTAAAACAACGTTGGGACAACACCTCAGGCTGCAGACAGGCTAAGGAAACAATGCGCTGAATCTGAAAACAACTGAATATAGTATTTAGTATTCAGCTGCGACTATCCCGGGGGAATCTGCGTCTTATCACAGGTGTCCTTACGGGTCACTGTCAGCTAAGGAAACACTTGTTTACTATGGGACTGGTGGAAACCCCCATATGTAGAGCATGTGAAGAAGAGGACGAAACAGTGGAGTATGTGTTAACCACCTGCCCGGCTCTCGCCCACCTTAGACAGTCCATGCTAGAGGAGCTCTGGCCGAACATGGCCAACATTAGGGAAAACCCTCTAAGCGTTGTGCTGTCCTTGGGTGGCTATATGAGTGATAGAACAACGCAGGGCTGTCCCAGTCAGGAGGGCCCAATGGGCCTAGTGGGAGATAAGTGCTCTGGTCAATGATTTGAACACCCTTGGCAAACTCAATCCAGATCCATATACATGTAATGTACAACTTCTCAGATAATAAAGATTTACATATATATTGGTTATTAATTAGAATAATTACAACACATTTTGTGCATTCATTTTGGGTTTTTAATATTTGTATAAATTTATTGAAATAATTATTATTATTCGATTTATATTGAGTATATTGAATCAAATCAAAATATAGCAGTTAATACAAACAATTTCTGTGTTGTGGAAAATCGAAAAATCCTAAGTGTTTCAAATTGTTTACACTGTTTACACTGAGTTGAAAAATTTACTATGAAATAACATAATTATAGGTTACTTTTTGATTATAAAATGTAGTACATTGTATGTTATGTATATATTATATATTCATTGTCATAGCAACTATATTTGCGTGAAATTGAAAAACTTTATTTTTTGAATTTAAGGAAATTCACATGTATTCATAATAAAAATCGTTTAGTCTGATTCAATATTAATATTATTAATGCTATGTTATTGTAATATCCCTCGCCTGTTTAACTATTGTAGCACTAGTGCTACAATGGTTGCTATGACAATGAATATATAATATATACATAATATACAATGTACTATATTTCATTATCAAAAAGTAACCTATAATTATGTTCTTTGATTATAGGAGTAGAAAATAAAATTTATAACACACATTTGATTTTTTAGTTGACTTTTCTGACGTGAAATTAGACGTCAAAATAAAATTGCGAGTGTGTTGAAATTTACGCAAAATAATGGTAAGTAGTAATAGTGAGAGTAGTTTTGTTAAAAAAAATCAAACCGTACGGTAAATGTTCCATCATATACATGATCTCCAAGAACATTTCATAACTGTATCAATATCACCTATATTTTTAATAAATAAAAATTTGTTCAAGGTTAAATCTATATTTGTATTTTTTAATTCATATACAGGGTCCTGCAACAGTGCGTCGGGCTTTCCTAGCGCCTTTCTCGTGAGAGATAGAAAAAAATGTTTCGTATAAAAATTTATTGATTTAAAAATCTCTATGCCGTATTTTCAAATATACAGGGTGTCCCAATTTTGCGGTATAAGATAAGGACACATTTTTTTTAATGTATATTTTTTCATTTTCTAATTTGGATAATATTTTATTACTTGAACCTTTTTTTGGTTTTTAATTTCGATGTGGCATTTCCGAATTATTTTTTTTGTGAACCTCCGCTTTTTACATTTTTTCCAGAAATACGTCAATAACTCGGAAATGCCACATCGAAATTAAAAACCAAAAAAAGGTTAAAGTTATAAAGTATTATTCAAATTAGAAAATGAAAAAATATACAGGGTGTTCCAATAAAAAAATGTTTGCTTTTGTTATTCCGCAAAGTTGGGACACCCTGTATATTTGAAAATAATTTTACGGCATAGATATTTTTAAATCAATAAAATTTTATACGAAACATTTTTTTCTATCTCTCACGAGAAAGGCGCCAGGAAAGCCCGACGCACTGTTGCAGGACCCTGTATATAATCGTAGAACACGTATAGTGTACAATTCGCATACAATGACCATTGCCCACTCGTATGAATTGCTGCACTCGCCTCCGGCTCATGCTTTTGATGGATGTGAAATGGTCTATCCTCACTAAACAATTTATTCCCTAGCATACATTTTACATACGAACTAGAAAATAAAGGACAGCTCCAATTTTTAGATATTTTAATTATTAGAAACGATAATAAACTAGAATTTAATATATATATATATATATATATATATATATATATATATATATATATATATATAGAAAACCCACCCACATCTATAACTACATACACTTCCATTCCAATTCTCCCATGAAACAGAAACTAGCAGCATTTAATAGCATGATTTACAGAGTCTTTTCCCTACCTTTGACCGATCACAACAGAAAAAATGAACTTAATTTAATCTAATAAATAGAAAAAACACGAAAATATATTCGTAAAATCTACAACAAATGAGTCTTATTAAGACTACAAGTAGTCTTAATAAGACTCATTTGTTGTAGATTTTACGAATATATTTTCGTGTTTTTTCTATTTATTAGTGAATTATCTACAACGTAAAGGACTTATATATTTTATTATTAATTTAATCTATCAAATTGGAGATTCTCTGAACTGCCCGAGACTCACAATAAAAAAATTAATTGAGAAACATTTATTCAGACATACCCTTCACTCAGCCACTTGCTTAACACCAATTAAAAAATCAAATAATAACACGAAATTTATCAAACTTCAATATGTCTCCGAATTAAATCAAATCCTAAATAAACTTCTCAAAAAATTTAATTTACAACCAGCCCACTACACAACTTCCAAATTAAAAAACTTTCTAGGAAATACCTTCTCGAAAACTGATAAATTACAACAATCCGGCATTTATTCCATTCACACAAAGAAATATCATCACCAGATTTAAAGAAGATATGTACAATGTAAAAAGTTTTAATGAAGAACAGTCAGCAGTTGCTCATCACGCATTAACAACGGGTCATAAATTATCGATAGACAGTGTAAAATTATTACAAATTTCCAATAGTTATAACCTTAATATGTTAGAAGAAATCCACATGGAAAGACATCAATACAAATTGTTAAATTTCGTCTTAACCGCTTTAAATAATCCGTTACTAGAAATACTAATCCCGAAAAAACCCAATTACTAACACAATTGTTGACCTTATGCCCTGTTTTTTTCCTAATCCACGCAGGTATATATTAGATTGATTTTAACTCATTTATTTAGTTTGCTAAACTAAGTGAAAAAAGTGCCAAACTAGTGTTTTATTTAATAAATAAATAATAATAATAATATTTAATAAACATTTTCACGTTATGCTAAAACATAAGTGCAGAAATGCACATATAGAAAAAAATATTTTTCTTATTATTAATCATCATGATTAATACTGCGCTCAATTTTCAATATTTAATTTGTATATTTAAATGCCGAGAGCGGGCTTTTTATCTCTGGTGATATCGTTTTTTTGAACGCGCCTCGAAAATCGAACATCGGCAATCGTTCAATTCTATTTGGAATTGTTTCATTCTCGTGGCGGCCTTTCACCAGAAAGGACGCGCGTAGTTACGATATAGCTGCACTGAGGAGCTGTGATACAGCGAAACACATGTCTGCAGATAGTCGTTGCATAACACTTTTCGATGAGCGAGTAAAAAATGACAACACCACAAAAAAATTCCTACATCGTGCTGAATATGATTTCAGACATGTAACGACAGCTAACAGTTATGTCATTCAATGCCTGGCGGTGCTTTAGTACGAGGAGTAGTCGTTTTAACTGTTAGCTGGAGTTTTTACAGTAAAATGTAAAACATAAGTGCAGAAATGCTCATATAGAAACATTATTTTTTTCATTATAAATTAATTTAAATCAGTTACCTATTTTGGTATTTTAAGCTCAAAAAGAAAAAAAAAATCTTGGAACATGTAACGTCAATATTTGTTTCAAACCCCCTAGCAAATTCAGTACGACTGCAGAACGAAAATAGACATAATGAATAAATCTAGAATTTATGGACTAATTTTTACTCAATGTACAAGCGTATACGTCGGCCAATCTGGTCGTAAATTCAAAGTTATATTACAGTAGCATTAAAAATAATTTTGTCATAAGAAGAACAATTCAACATTTGCAAACCCTTAACGGATAAAGGGCATAAGATGGATTTACTAGAAGCGATTGAAATTTTTAAAGCCAAGGCTAACACGGAAATTCCCCTGCTTAACGACCAGATTGGCGTAATGTACATGCCCCTATTGAACTGCTTTGTATATATAAGTTAGATTTCGTAATTTTAAAACACTTTGTATTTGATAATGACTAGCTGTTAGTCGAAACTATAATCACATGTAATTTAAAATAAATTGATAAAACAAAATAATCATGCCTTCTTCTTTATTATATATTTAATCTAATACAAGAATATTTAGGTTACAATATACATAAGTATTATAAAACATGTCATATTATTTCACTTTCAGATTCCATTATTGATAAAATCGCATTGTAGTTTTACAAACCATATTTATGTGAGTTATTATAAAATTCAATAGAGGCTTTGATGTGCTATCCAAAAATCTTCCGCTTTTTAGAAAATAAAAATCGCGGATTTCTAATTGTAGTTTTCTATATATAGGTATATCGAGAATGGAGCTCTATACCGCGGACATTAACAATTTATTACTAATAGTTGAGAATGTGTATTATGCAAATTTACAAAATGTGAAATTAGTAATATCTTCAGATTCTGTATCAAAATTATTAATATATAAAACAAATAAAAATGACGCTCTTTTTGTAATTTAGATACTACTCAGTAAAAAATGAGTGTGATCTATTAGTAAGACATTTATGGGCATTTTCTGTTATACCATACACCAATAACTCGTTTTAGTAGCAATATGTGATATAGATCAAATACTCTTCTTTAATCGTATTAGATACCCACAGTTGTTTATTAAATCCTATAAAATTCATCATAAATTGTTTAAGAGAGTAAAACATTATTTCGGTGGTATATTTGCATTCAATGAATTCAGATAAAGGATTCTTACGCAGTTTAAATATTGTAACACATAAAACTGGTCAGTTTAGGATTTATTAATGACATATATTTTTGTAATATTAATTAAGAACTTAAAATATGTTTAATGTTAAATTAAATTAGACTTTAAAACTACTAATTAAATGCTTGAAAAACTTATTAAATCAACCCTATAATATAATAATAACTCATTACCGAAAGAAATCAGAAATAAAATAAATTAAACTATAGTAAATTTACATACGGGTTACATTACAGCTTACTTCAAAAAGAGGTAAAGTAACTCATTACTATCCTTTTTTTAACCAAGTATCATATTCCTCAAAATCCAAATATCCCTTCTAAGTATAAACATCCTCTTTCATTTGTTTGAATCACCATGATAGGTAGCTAGCAAAGGACGTTTTTCTTTATGTTTAAATTAGATTCAGACAGGGCAGAAAGACCTCAGGTCTATAGCCCAGACGGACTAACACCACATAATTTGTCTCTATTCATATAGTTATAAATGTAATTATTTAATTTTTCGAATAAAGGTTTTTGTTTTTAAAAGATCGAAATTTATTTTTACAAAATGGTGGCAGTGCCGGGTTGTTTAGAATAGTATATTCTTTTGATAAACCACTTATAAGCTAATACGTGATACAATAAAATTTAGTTATGCCATAATAATAAACGTCTATTTTCCTTCAAAACATTGTGCGAAGTTTAGCCATTAAGGTCACTCTACCACTTAACCCATTAAACACTTTAATTTGTATATAAAGAAACTAAATTATCTAATTGTAACAATTTGCAAATGATAATAAAATATTATTACTTATTTACTCAAGATAACATAGAACTAGTCAGTTTTGACTGTAGCTGCTTTTTGAAAGAGTATATCGGAAATAATTTTACTGCGAAACTTTTTTTCAAATAAGGAGGTACGGTGTTGCGATAAATGTAAATAGTTACTGTTTAGAACATTTCTGGAGTGGCATTTTTAACACTAAATGAACTTATTCAATAAATATTATGGATCAATAATTTTTTTTTTTTAATTTTCATTGATCACTTACCGTTAACCACCAAAGCCCCCGTAATTTGTGTCTTACGTGGTTATTCTTTCTTAAACCATAAATAAACATTCAAAAATAATTTAATACGATTATTATCTGTGAAGTTTAGAAATGGGAGGTAAACAAAACTATGATAATGGTAATACTATGACTTCACACAATTGTTTCCTAGTTTTTAACTTTAGAATTTGTCGATTCAAATATAAAAGCTTAAGTTTGATGTACAATGATTGCAGATATTTATTTAGATGGATTATAAATTTTAATTTATTAGCCATTATTAAGCCGAGGTTTTTTTCATACTCAACAATTGGAATAATTTCAGCATTTAAAGATGATTTAGGTTTCTCTACGATCGATCTTGATTGCTATAGACTTTCTAACGTCCAGCTTTAAATTATCGTTAACATCATAGAAATTTAGAAATTTTTAATATTTTACCAGGTACAGTTAGTAAACTAATTTAACGAAAATCTAAGATATCGTTGATATCCCGAACCTTAGGAATTGGACATATTATGGACTCTTGTGTAAAATAAAGAGTTATAATTTTTATAATTTTAAGTAGACTTTTTATAATTTGTATTGTTATTTCGTAGTTAAATAAATGTATTTAATTTCCTAAAAGTCGAACACTGTTTTCAACTTGATAATATTGTATTAATAATTTATTGATTGAGGACGGGGTGTTAAGTGTTAAGAAAAAAAACGGACTGTTAAGAGCCCATAACAGCCCGCGTTTTCGTTGCCAGGGTGATATCAATAGCTTAACGTACGTCAAAAGTGAAATGTTATTTACTTCATAACAGCCTAGTGCGACGAAAAAAAAAAATAACATATCAAACTTGTCACATTTTGTTATGACAAAATAAACAAAATATATTAAATTTCTTTACGTGTTGCAGAAAATTTACCAATAATTTACAATCCGAATAAAAAACACCAATATAATTTAATGAACTTCGAATTAAGCCTATTAAATAATCCTTTACTAGAAATAATTAATCCGAAAAAACTCAATTACTAATACTATTCTTCACCTTTCCATGTTTTCCCTATTCCCGCAGGTATATATTAGAAAGATTTGTAATTATAACAAAAATGTACATCTAGCGTGTAATAAAATTTATGTTGTTTACTCATAAAAAAGACAAGTACACTATGTCTTTGGTAATTACTAAAGACAGAGACTGTATGTTTTTGCAGATTAGATAAATCATCGTTTAAAGAAGTTAGTACAGATGGTTGTAAAGACAATTGTTAAAACATTCATCTCCTTTTATAATTTATATTAGAATTTCTTTGTTATCAATTAAAATTTATTTATATTTTATTTAGGGACGTGAATGGCGGCGCACGACCAACAGTGGCCCGTCTGAATTCCGAGGACACCAGCAAAATCGTTACATTTCATCGCCTGGTGGGCCCAACTGCCATTTTATTTTAATTAAAATATCCATAGATATGTTACATATTTACATACAATTCTCAGATAACATTAACATTAACATATTATCCCTCCTTTATTAACTGTCGGCAGCCGGCACGCTCCCAGATTCCACCAAGGCAGCCTTCTTCGCCTCCAGTATAGATTTGGCGGCTGTCTCCGCCGCCTCCCAGACCAATCTCTCAGCATAGCCCGTCCGAGCGTGGACGGGCTCAGCTCGGATCCCACGGCGCACTCCTGTACTTAGGTCTGATCGCTCCACCTATGACAGACGAAAAATTCTTTATGTCCAGGGAGATAGAATGCCTCGTCCCTTTCAGTGGCCTGCTACTTGCCTCCTTTACCAGCGTACTCACCCTCTTGAGGGATAGTTCCTTACGAAACCCATAATGGTATTTAGATAGCCCTTTAGCACGTCGTGTATTTAGCCCGCTGGCAGCCCCTCTAGCAGATTCTTCTGGCTTCCCGCGTTTGGGGAATAGATCTGAGACGACCTGCTTAACTCCTTCCGGCACCTGCAATCCTGCCCTAGACTGTGCTGCCCCTAGCCTCTTGGCCGCCTCCAGAATAGACATCTTCCCGCCTTTGCTTCTGCATCTGACCAGGTCCCTTCTGGAGGAGTTCGCAGCGTCCCATGCCTCCGATCACCAGTACACCGCTATAGCGCTTATCCTCCTCCTCTTTTTCAGGATGTCCCGGTCGCATGCCTTCCGAGGGCTCCTGGAGTAGGCTGCACATGCCTCCTTCGCGAACCCATCAGGACTGGTTTGGCTAGCCATCTTGCGCAAGAGCTTCTCCCCATACATTTTCTCGGTGGCCCACCTAACTATTTGGCACGGTCCATTCCTGTTTTTGGTCATTTGGAAGCTCACCTCAAACCTAATCATTTTGTGATCAATATGACTCTCGGTGCCACCCTCAACCCTCTAATTGGCTATTGTAATCATCATAACCGCACTCGCCAGGGTCAGATCAATGATAGAGGTTGCTACCTCTAACTCAAGGCATGATAGGCTCTCCGCCAAGGCTTCTCCTCTGCGGTCGACCCTGCTGTCATCCGTGTGTTTTATTGAGCGATATGTAGCTGAATACCACAGTCATGTCACCTAACTTTAGCCATATTACGCCCTTGCAGGGGTTGCCTGATACCGTCACCTGGGATTTGCGACCCCCCTCAGAAGGACCCCACGTCCCCCTCCGGGCAATTCCTGTACCATCTTGGTCCTCGAATTATTCGGCTCGCTCACAAGAATTAGCTGCGCCCTGGTTTTCCTGGCTACGACTAAATAGATGTCATGGGTCGCGTGGCATCTGGTTACATTTAACAGGATACCCCTGAACGAGCCAGATTGGGGACGTTCTGTGATTATCCTGTTGGCTAGTTCAGTCGAGGGGGGGGCACACCGCATTGAACGGATAGTCGGGATGCGGCCTGACATGAGGATCCAGACGAATAACATGTCAACCGCACATCGCAGTAGCCGCGATATGAGGATGTGCACAAGGCTACACTTGTATTTGTGCCGTGCGTAGAGACCCGTAAGGGAGGACAAAGGGAACCTGGTGGCTGAGTGCAACCCGTCCTTGGTGACTATATCCCCTTGGTAGCCCTGGCGATCGATTATCGACGTCCCCAGTGCGGGCTCCGTGGCGGGTGGGGACCCAAACGGATGAAACATTATTCAAGTAGCATGGACATAAACAAACAAATAACAACAATGGTAGTAGCAGGCGGGTCGCAAGATCAACCTGCTACTACGAAGACAACAAATGTGGGCTAGTCCCTGGATTCCCTGCAACAAACAGTGGCTGCGGGCAGGTCTACTGATCCACCTGTAACCACAAAAGAAGTCGACCCACAGAGGCAACCCCGAAAAGGACGCGCATTTATGCAGCCGAGCTAAAGCGCAGAAGGAAGGCCACGAAGGCATTGACTACTGCAAAGACAGCTGAAGCCCCCAAGACCCCTTCTGGTAAAGAAGGACAGGCTGGCAACCCAATGCCCAACGGCAAAGAGATGCTGCCGACTGGCAGCGCACAGAAAAAGAGGAATCGATCCGCTGCCTCTGAGCCATCACCGGTCAGCCCAGGAAGGTCTCTCTCGAGAGTAAGGAGCGACGGGACCAGCTACAAGAAGGCTGCCTCTAGCAGGAACAGGCAGCGATGGTCGAAAAAGCAATGCTTGAGGAGCTGGATAAATTGGTCGACTTAGACCACATCCCTATATTTCAGGAGAGATACTACGTATCACCTGCGATAATGAGCCCGCCCTGAAATGGCTCATGGATAAAGTTCCCCGACTACCACCACTGTGGGAAGGGGCCAAACTGACTGTCGTCCAGGTTGATCAGCTGCCAACGCTGACGAAAGCTCGTCTGTGGATTCCGGGGCAACCAGAAGGCATAGACCTGGTAAAGAGGCACACAACGCCGATGGAAGTACCTACTTGTCTTCGGGGTAGGAAAAAAAGATGCCCAGTTTATCAAAGAAAGGGGAGTGAGGATTAGCTATAAATTCTCAACTCTCCCCATAAAACTAGCTAATTTAGCCACAACAGGAACACCTCGGGTGGAGGTCCCGATGGAAACGGAGGATGGAGGCACACCGGGCGGAAGCCAGGAGTGCGCCACCTCCATCCCAGAGGAGTAAAGCCCTACAGCCGTAAAGGCGATACAGTGTAACCTGTATCATTGCAGGGCGGCAGTGGCAACCTTTTGCCGCCACTTCGACACTATGCAGGACACAATAGCCGTCATCCAAGAACCATGGATTGTTAAATCCGGGGTTTGTGGATTTGGTACAGCCGTAAAGGTGATACAGTTCGCACATCCCACAAATATTAAGCCTAGATCATGTATTTACATACCTGAGCACATAACATCCTATCTTATACCACAGCTTTCCACCAGTGACATCACAGTGGTAAGGCTGTCAGCAGGAGACGGCAACAAAGACACCATCCTGGCGTCAGTTTACCTCCTTCACGACGCCCCTGCACCAACCAGGGAGCTAGAGCAACTCGTGCCTTACTGTGAGGTAGACAAACTTCACCTCGTCATTGGTTGCGACGCTAACGCACATCATATCATTTGGGGCAGCGTGGACACCAACAACAGAGGTAAGTCACTACACGAATTTATCATTTGTAACAATTTAGAAATACTAAACCGAGGCTCTGAACCCACGTTCGTGACAACTCGGAGCCAAACTGTAATAGACATTACATTGACGACTAGCGGTATCTCAAACACAATCCACGACTGGCATATATCACCATCGGTTTTAATGTCAGATCATAGGTGGATGTGTTAGTGTATACTAACACATACAACCGGTAAGAAAACACGTTACCTTAGCAACCCGAAACTAACGGATAGGAATTCCTACATAGACAACCTCTCGCGGAGTCTGCGAACTTGCGAAGCTACCGGCCAACTTAATACAGTGGAAGACATTGAAGCCTATGTAGATACGTTTCAACACTCCACTTTAAAAGCATATAAGGACTCCTGCCCTGCGAGAAATGGGGAAGACTCCGGTAACGCCACACCCTAGTGGTGCGGAGAACTCAACCATCTCAAAAGAGCTGCGAGAAAATCCTTTAATAAAGCAAAGAAATCAAAACAACAGTCGGACTGGATGCTCTATAAAAACATCCAACAAGACTATAAAAAACTAATAAGACAAAGACAAAGGGAAGCCTGAAGGTCTTTTTGTGAGGAGGTTGAAACCACCTCGGCAGCTGTAAGGCTCAAAAAGATCCTCTCCAAGGATCCCTCACAACCACCAGGTTGATTAAAACGAGAGGATGGAAGTTACTCTTCTAACCTCTTGGAAGCAGCTGAGATTCTCATTAACATCCATTTCCCAGGATGTACGAACACCTCCGATGAACGCTGGTCAGAACCCATACCCTCAAACCCATCCAAGGAGGATTGAGTGGCGGCAGATTACCTCACGGAAGGGGCACGTATAACCTGGACAATCAAAAGCTTCTCACTAATTAAATCGCCAGGCTTGGACGGTATATTCCCGGCCCTCTTCCAATGGGGACTGGACATATTATCAGCCCACCTAACCAGAATCTTCAGGGCATGTATTGCGTTCAGATACATCCTTCTAGCATGGAGAGAAGTAAAAGTTATTTTCATACCGAAACCTGGTCGTATAGATTATACCCTAGCCAAATCATACCGCCCGATTAGTCTAACGTCATTTCTCCTGAAAACGTTAGAGAAATTGTGCGAAAGATTAATTCGCGAGACGGCTTTGATTACGAATCCGATTGACGCTGACCAACATGCAGACACTCAGGGGAGATCAACGGAGTCGGCTCTGCACACTGTTGTAGACCGAATCGAAAGATCTCTGGACAACAAAATGTCCACCTTGGGCGTGTTCATAGAAGGGGCCTTCGATAAAACGAGCTTCAAAAAAATGGAAACTGTTCTCTCCACGCATGGTGTGAACCCCACAGTTAGTAGATGGATCAAAAGCATGTTGGAGAATAGGGTAGTCACAGTAAATGTAGGAAACACCACTGTCAGAAAGATCGTTGCCAAAGGCTGCCCACAGGGTGGAGTACTCTCACCACTTCTGTGGATCATAGTTGTTTACAGCCTATTGCGGCGACTTAACGACAATGGCTTCCACACCATAGGATATGCAGATGACATAACCATCCTGCTAACAGGCAGATTTGAGACGGTGTTATGCAGCTTGATGCAGGAAGCCTTCAAAATAATTGAACACTGGTATAACGATCAGTCTCTGACCATAAACCCATCAAAGACTGAAATGGTCCTCTTCACAAAGAAAAGGAAACTAGGAAGCCAAAGCTTCCTAAGCTCCTCAGCACCCAATTGACATTGTCGTCGGACGGCAAGCTGACGTGGGAACCACATCTCAAAATGAAATGTAAAAGAGCATGTGTCTCCCTCAGGCAATGCCGGAGGGCTGTGGGGCAGACATGGGGGCTATCTCCCAAGATAGCACTTTGACTGTACACAGCGGTAGTAAGACCAATGCTAATCTATGAAGCACTGGACGAATTGACTAGAATTAGGCGCGAAAGTAGATTTTGGAAAAGTGTATTTGCGGGATCAATTGAAATACTAAAACTTTAGGGCTGGGCTAAAGTGATTTGCTGTTGTGGAGTTGTCGGTGCGTGCGGCGGGAGGAAACAGAATCATTTAAATATAAATGGCAGGTCATAAATTTTTGAGGGAAACGGGCAGCGAGAGTAAAACTTACCACACTGAAGAAAGAAGAACGAAGAGTACCAAGAGAAGAGGACGTTCCATCGCAGAAAAGGGTCACACGTCGTAGAAGAAAGAAGAGGACGCCTCGTAGCAGAAGCAAAGAAGAGGACCACCAAGACGATGACCGGGAGGACCAGGACGAAGAGGACATGGGAAGTGGCTATTAGCGTGAATTAGCGGAGTACTTACGACCGGAACACGGAAGGTTTCTGTGCAGACGGCATAATTCTTTATTTTCTTTTATTTTTCCATTCTGTTATTATTTCTCTGTTATATAATCTATTCTTGTGTTCTATACTTCTCTTTCTTTCCTGTTTTTTTCTTATATTTATCTTATTTAGTGACGACGATATTATCATTTAATTATAAGCGGGTATATATATATATATATATATATATATATATATATATATATATATATATACATAGATATATATATATATATATATATATATATATATATATATATATATATATAGGGTGGAATAAAGATTAACAAGACGAGGGAATTTTATTTCAAACCCAATGACCTGAGGGTGGGTAGTCTAAGCTAGTTGTAATTAGTTTTAAGAATGCTATAAAAATGTAACGCATAATAAATAAATAGCACTGGTTTGGTGGCCCAGAGCCAGACAGAAAACCTCAAGATGCTAAAACAACGTTGGACAACACCTCAGGCTGCAGATAGGCCAAGGAAGCAATGCGCTCACCCAATCTGAAAACAGCTGAATACTATCTGCGACTATCCCGGGATAATCTGCGTCTTATCACAGGTATCCTTACGGGTTACTGTCAGCTAAGGAAACACTTGTTTACTATGGGACTGGTGGAAACCCCCATATGAAGAGCATGTGAAGAAGAGGACGAGACAGTGGAACATGTGTTAACCACCTGCCCGGCTCTCGCTCATCTTCGAGAGTCCATGCTAGGGGAGCTCTGGCCGAACATGGCCAACATTAGGGATAACCCTCCGAGCGTTGTGCTGTCCTTTGCTCGCCACCTTGGGTGACCAGGGCTCTGGTCAATGTTTTGATCACCCTTGACAAACTCAATCCAGATGCAGATAGTCATGTAGTCATGCTACCCCTCCGACGTCAGGAGAGTCCTTCTCTTTTACTGCTGGTACCCGATTTGCGTCGCTACTGTTTCCTGACCTCCCCCTCTCTCTCTCCCCGGTCTAGTAGGTGCCGTGCACCCCTTGCACCCAGGAAGTCGATCCTCATGTCCGGACCATAGTTTTGAATCCACCCCCCCTTGATATTGCGGTTGTTCTCCGGTCTTCTCTCCAAGGCCCTTAATATCTGCCAGTTTTTTGCTTCCTTCAGTTAGGTACACCCTGTTTCCACCTATGAGGCCGGAAATACTGTTAACAAGACCTGTATGGTCGGCTCCGCAGGCAACCTCCACCACCATCTTCGACCTTCGCCCACGGTGCTCTCAGGTTTTCCGCTGCTCCAGTCACCCTGTCCCTGATCTGTTAACAGATCAGAATCCGTTAACAGATCAATCTTTCGATACAGATAGTACAGTAGTTACGTCTACTGCGGGCTTTTTACAGGTGGTTGCTGGCATGTCCGATTTTTAAAACCCAGTAAACATCAAACTTAAATTCATATTATAAGCAGCAAAAATAATAGTTAGCTAGTTTAAACTATATAACTGAACCTTAAATTAAAGTATTAACTGACTAAACATTAAAATTACTTTATTTATTACAACATATGAATCAAATTATGCAATTGGTCCTTTATAAGGAATGTTAAGCATCAAAACTTCTGCATCTCTTCTTAGCTGTTATTTCTTATATAATTATAAGGAGACTATGCAATAGTGCTCGTAGAAATTATTATTTCACAGTCATTTAAACACGGAACTGCGATCCAAATATGATGATTTAAGAAATCTTATGTATATGCTATAATTTACGATTAAACTGGAATTAGTCTTTAGAGTTCAAAAAATATTAGTTTTATTAATAATAATTGAGCACTACATTCGATTTTTGAGTACACACATTATTTTAGTTATTATGGCCATCATTGATTGTCAAGAAGTATAAAAGACAATAGTACTACGGCTTAAAACTATTATATTTTTATTGGCATGGAATCAATGGTTCAGCTATTTTACGCATTAATGGGATATCATTCAATTTATTTAAAAATTTTATCATTTAATAATGATTATAGGCATTAGCAGTTTCGTTTCTGCAAATATCAATTGGGCTTAAAATTTCAACGTCCCACAGTGTGCCAAATCCGAGCGCGAGCGCCAGGGGGGGTTTTGAGGAAAAAAAATTAAATTGAAAATTTCGAAAAAAAAAAACATATCTACTCGATTGTAGATACATGAAACCCTTTAGATCTTGCATATTTATATTTTTTGACCCTCTATATTATTCGCAATTAACGCTTAAACTTGATCGATTTAGAAAACAACGATTTTACGGCATTTCATGCGCAATGTTAAATAATCTATTACATAGGTTGTAGATGTACTATCAATATAATATTATACACAATTGTTTACAACATAATACTGTACGTTAGGGTTAAAAAATCATGTCTCTAAATGTTATAGAATATAAGTTATAAAATTTTGAATATGAATAATAGTTTAAATATAAATTTTAAATTTAGATAGAGTTATATAAAAAATTCAAACTCGATGAGGTTTGGGAGTATCACCAAAAATTAGTTCAATGTTTTCTCTAACTGCCCTCAAAATTTCGTATTTCCACTCCTGCATATTTTTGGTCTTTTTGATTTTTATATTCGGCGCTACCTATCAAAATTGGGTCGAGCGAACCCGTATGCAGTATTGCGGAGTCGAGCGCACTATTTTCAAGCAGCACGCATAAACATAAAATAAAAACGCACTTAAAACGCACTTGTAAATATTCAAAAAAATAGGGCTGTTACAGAAAACCCAGACAAATATTTCTATGACAGTGTTAATCCTCATAATTTGCGATTTTCTGAAAAAAAAATATTAATCAGAATATTTATAAAATTTGTCTGATATTGTAGAACGAAATTATTTATTTTGTAATCTCTGATTTACTTACTTATTTAAAATGGAAAATTGTTAGTATCACCATCAGTCAATTCGTAGTCAGTGCCATTTGTGTCCATTTCACAAATAATAAAAATTTTAGCGCCGGTTGGTAGTTGTTTTTCATAAAATTAATTTTACATCACTTCTCATACACGATATGACACTGAAGAGGAAGAAACTGATAAGGATACTTAATTGTTTATAATATAATACTGTATATTATAGGTAAAAATTCAAATTTCTAAATAATTTGGAACGAAAGTTCAAATTTTTGAACATGAATAATATTTTAAATATAAATTTTAATTTTAGAAATTGTTACATAAAAAGTGTCAATTCGATGAGGTCTAAAAATATCTCCAAAAATTACTTTAATGTACTTTAACTACCCTCAAAATTTCGTATCTCCACCGGTGCATATTTTGGTCTTTTTAATTTTTTTATTCGGCGCTACCTATAAAAATTGGGTCAAGCGAAACCGTGTTTAAGTTTAGAAATTGTTATATAAAAATGTCAATTCGATGAAGTCTAGAAATATTACCAAAAATTACTTTAATGTTTTCTTAAACTACCCTTAAAAGTTCGTATCTCCACTGCTGCATATTTGGGATGTTTTTAATTTTTTTATTCGGCCTATAAAAATTGGGTCGAGCGAAACCGTGCTTAAATTTAGAAATTGTTATATAAAAAATGTCAATTCAATGAGGTCTAAAAATATCACCAAAACTTACTTAAAGGTTTTCTTTAACTACCCTTAAAAGTTCGTATCTCCACCTGTGCATATTTAGGGTCTTTTTAATTTCTTTATTCTTCGCTACCTATAAAAATTGGGTCGAGCGAAACCTTGTTTAACTTTAGAAATTGTTATATAAAAATTGTCAATTCGATGAGGTCTAAAAATATCTCCAAAAATTACTTTAATGTTTTCTCTAACTACCCTCAAAATTTCGTATCTCCACCGGTGCATATTTTGGTCTTTTTAATTTTTTTATTCGGCGCTACCTATCAAAATTGGGTCGAGCGAGCCCGTGTTTAACTTTAGAAATTGTTATATAAAAAATGTCAATTCGATGAGGTCTAGAAATATCACCAAAAGTTACTTTAATGTTTTCTTAAACTATCCTTAAAAGTTCGTATCTCCACCGATGCATATTTAGGGTCTTTTTAATTTTTTTTTATTCAGCCTATAAAAATAGGGTCGAGCGAAACCGTGTTTAACTTTAGAAATTGTTATATAAAAAATGTTAATTCGATGAGGTCTAGAAATATCACTAGAAATTACGTAAAGGTTTTCTTTAACTACCCTTAAAATTTCGTATCTCCACCGGTGCATATTTGGCGTCTTTTTGTTGTTTTTATTCGGCTTATAAAAATTGGGTCGAGGGAAACCGTGCTTAAATTGAGAAATTGTTATATAAAAAATGTCAATTCGATGAGGTTTAGAAATATCAACAAAATATACTTAAAGGTTTTCTTTAACTACCCTTAAAAGTTAGTATCTCCACCTGTGCATATTTAGGGTATTTTTAATTTGTTTATTCGGCGCTACCTATAAAAATTGGGTCAAGCAAAACCTTGTATAATTTTAGAAATTGTTATATAAAAATTGTCAATTCGATGAGGTCTAGAAATATCGCCAAAAATTATATTGAGGTTTTCTTTAACTACCCTTAAAATTTCGTATCTCCACAGGTGCATATTTGGGGTCTTTTTTATTTTTTTATTCGGCGCTACCTATCAAAATTGGGTCAATTCGATAAGGTCTAGAAATATCACCAAAAATGGCTTTGATGTTTTCTTTAATTACCCTCAAAATTTCGTATCTCCACCAGTGCGTTTTTGGGTCTTTTTATTTTGTTTTTGTTCGGCGCCAACGTAGAAATCACATTGCTTGCTGTTTGAGAATAGTGAGCTCGACCCAATTTTATTTGGTGGCGCCGAATCAAAAAAATTAAAAAGACCCCAAATATGCACTTATGGAGATACGAAACTTTAGGGGTAGTTAAAGAAAACCTTAAAGTAATTTTTGGTGATATTTCTAGACCTCATCGAATTGACATTTTTTATATAACAATTTTTAAAGTTAAACACGGTTTCGCTCGACCCAATTTTTATAGGTACCGCCGAATAAAAAAATTAAAAAGAGCCTAAATATACACAGATGGAGATATGAACTTTTAAGGGTAGTTAAAGAAAACCTTTAAGTAATTTTTGGTGATATATCTAGACCTCATCGAATTGACATTTTTTATATAACAATTTCTAAATTTAAGCACGGTTTCGCTCGACCTAATTTTTATAGGCCGAATAAAAAAATTAAAAAGATCCCAAATATGCAGCGATGGAGATACGAACTTTTAAGGGTAGTTTAAGAAAACATTAAAGTAACTTTTGATGATTTTTCTAGACCTCATCGAATTGACATTTTTTATATAACAATTTCTAAAGTTAAACACGGTTTCGCTCGACCCTATTTTTATAGGCTGAATAAAAAAATTAAAAAGACCCTAAATATGCATCGGTGGAGATACGAACTTTTAAGGGTAGTTTAAGAAAATATTAAAGTAACTTTTGGTGATATTTCGAGACATCATCGAATTGACATTTTTTATATAACAATTTCTAAAGTTAAACACGGTTTCGCTCGACCCAATTTTGATAGGTAGCGCCGAATAAAAAAATTAAAAAGACCAAAATATGCACCGGTGGAGATACGAAATTTTGAGGGTAGTAGGAGAAAATATTAAAGTAATTTTTGGTGATATTTTTAGACCTCATCCAATTGACACTTTTTATATAACAATTTCTAAAATTAAAATTTATATTTAAAATATTATTCATGTTCAAAAATTTGAACTTTCGTTCCAAATTATTTAGAAACTTGATTTTTTACTTATAGTATACAGTATTATGTTATAAACAATTAAGTATCCTTATCAGTTTCTTCCTCTTCAGTGTCATATCGTGTCATAACTACCTAGAGACGCTAAAATTTTTATTATTTGTGAAATGGACACAAGTGGCACTGACTACGAATTGACTGATGATGATACTAACAATTTTCCATTTTAAATAAGTAAGTAAATCAGACATTTCAAAATAAATAATTTCGTTCTACAATATCAGACAAATTTTATAAATATTCTGATTAATATTTTTTTTTCAGAAAATCGCAAATTATGAGGATTGACACTGTCATAGAAACATTTGTCTGGGTTTTCTGTAACTGCCCTATTTTTTTTTCAATATTTACAAGTGCGTTTAAGTGCGTTTTTATTTTATGTTTATGCGTGCTGCTTGAAAATAGTGTGCTCGACTCCGCGATACTGCATACGGGTTCCCTTGACTCAATTTTGATAGGTAGCGCCGAATGTAAAAATCAAAAAGTCCAAAAATATGCAGGAGTGGAGATACGAAATTTTGAGGGCAGTTAGAGAAAACATTGAACTAATTTTTGGTGATACTCCTAAACCTCATCGAGTTTGAATTTTTTATATAACTCTATCTAAAGTTAAAATTTATATTTAAAATATTATTCATATTCAAAATTTTTTAACTTTTATTCCATAATAGTTAGAGACATAATTTTTTAACCATAACGGACAGTATTATGTTGTAAATAATTGTGTATAATATTGTATTGATAGTACATCTACAACCTATGTAATAAATTATTTAACATTGCGCGCGAAATGCTGTAAAATCGTTGTTTTCTAAATCGATCAAGTTTAAGCGTTAATTGCGAATAATATAGCGGGTTAAAAAATATAAATATGCAAGATCTAAAGGGTTTCATGTATCTACAATCGTGTGGATATGTTTTTTTTCCGAAATTTTCAATTTAATTTTTTTTCCTAAAACCCCCCCCTGGCGCTCGCGCTCGGATTTGGCACAATGTGCGTCCTATGAACGAAATTCTAATTTTACGGGGTATTTAAAAAAAAGTAGTAAACGGAGTAAACATTTCCAATCTTACATAATTAAATACTGTTTAAAAGCAATTACTGTTTGTGAACAAAACAAAAAAATAAAATTTTATTTATACAGCGTGAGTTTTTTTAGATGTTCTCTATGGGGATCTCGCAAACTATAAAAGATAGAAAAACGGTTAAATGGGAAAAAAGTGTTGATTTACGAGACGAATAAAATTCCACTTTCAAAGTTTTCAAAAAAGTCAAGCATAAAATCTAAAACTTTGTCTTTTACAGTTTTTTTTCTATCTGTTATAATAACCGAGATATATTGATTTGAAAAAATTGACACTTTTTACTTTTTTCAAAATATCTAGTTACCCTTGATTTTTTTGAAAACCTTGAAAGTGGAATTTTATTCGTCTCGTAAATCTACACTACTTTCCCCATTTAACCGTTTTTCTATCTCTTATAGTTTTCGAGATCCCCATAGAGAACATCTAACAAAACTCACCCTGCATATAAAAAATATATAACTATTTAAAACTGTATTAGGTAAAGAATAAGTGAAGTAAGGAATTTTATTTCGTTTCATTGTAGTTCTATATTATTTCACATTACTGAACCCGAAAATTCATGATACCATTTTATTTATAAAGTAGTGTAATTATTATAAATAACTGTTGTAAATACCACCGCATCATTCCATAATAGAAATTCGTTCTATAATTAAATTATGTTCATTATGTTCAATAATAAATTTCATTTCATAACTAAATTCCGCAATACAGTTATTCTGTAACATATATTTTGTTAATATAACTCTCAGTCTGTAATTATATAAGTATTTAACTAGTAATAAATAAATCATAATTATTCGAGTCAAGTCAGAGTGTAGTTTTTAAAACAATGTTTTTAACAATGCGGTTTTATTACATATTTGAACAAATCGACACTAAAATTATTCAAATTCTTAAATATTTTAAACACATTTAAGGCAATAGCATCAATTGCAACTCCAGCGCGTATTCTGAGTGCCAAATCATCAGTATTAGATAAAATTAAAACTAAAACAGATAGGGAGTACACATCATAAGACAAAGTGCAAAAATGTCATTTTCTATACACGAATCCACGACTTCAATTAACACAAATCTCGGCGAAAACGTGTAATGATGCTATTTTACAGTTTGCATATTTCTTTAAATTTGATGGGTATATGAGAGGAAATGTATTAGTTGTATAATGTAGAATATAGCAGTGGCGTAGCCAGGGGAGGCATCATGCTCCGGGTGCTAGATAATAATAACTTTGATTAAAACAATTAGAACCTTTCTTCAATATTTTATTTTTATCCAGATGCACATTTCAGATACAAAGTAATGGACACTTTGTGTCCGAAATGTGCATCAATGGTTTGATACCCTACTATGTAAAATTTATTGGTATTTATAATATACAGCAGGCATGTGCAACGTACAGCCCGCGGGCCGGATCCGGCCCTTGACTTCATTTCATCCGGCCCGCAGCCCAATTTTCAAATCTGACTAAACCTGGCCCTTGAAAGTAAAAAATATATATGTATTCTTAATAATTTTCATAATATAATCAGAGGATCATAAAGTTTTATACTATATTTAGTCAACTCATCATTCAGTTTATGCAATAAACAGGGAACACCCAGTCTTATTTGCACTGGCTGTAAGTATGTTGATTAGTGAAGGAAAAATCAGCAGAGCAAAAGCACATAGTTATTTGTAGTGAGGCACAGCAGTTTCTGAATTCATATTTAACTTACAATTTAATATAATCTTTAAAATGACATCAGAGAAGAGAAAAACAATTGATATTGAAAATCATGTTTTTCAAGATAAGTGGACTAACGATTACTTTTTTATTATGCACAAAAACAAGCCTGTTTGTTTAATTTGCCTCGGAAGTATATCAGTGGTAGAAGAATTTAATTTAAAACGCCACTTTACATCAAAACATTCTAGTTATAGAAACTCAATAGGCAACAAAGAAAAGATAAAATATTATATTTGAAAAAATGTTTATCTGCACAACAGACTCTTTTCCACAAACAAAGTGATTTATGCAATAGTATTGTACGAGCAAGTTTTATAATGAGTGAAAAAATTGCAAAGAATTCTAAACCTTAATTGTTAAAGAGTGTCTTAGTGCTGTCGTTAAAGAACTGTGTCCTGAAAAGAGTGACGTAATAGAAAAACTAAGTCTTTCTCACTGGAATATAACAAGACGTATCGATGATATGGCCAACGATATCAAATCAAACTTTAAGTTACGTGCGTCGCAGAAGTTTGAGGCATTTTCAATTGCTCTCGATGAGAGCACAGATACTACCGATACCGCACAATTAGCTATTTTTATTCACGGAATTGTTATAAAATTTAATTACATGGAAGAATTGCTGGTTCTTCGACCTATGAAGGATACCACACGAGGAGAAAACATTTTCGAAGAATCAATTTGAGCTTAAATGGGAGAATCTAAGTGGAATTTCTACTGATGGTGCTCCAGCTATGGTTGGTTCTAATTTAGGAGTTGTCAAAAGAATTAAATTGGAACTATGTAGTAATATTGACACTGAAGATTTTAGTGTATTTCACTGCATTTTACATCAACAAAATTTGTGTGCAAAATCGATCAAATTTACACATGTAATGAAAACAGTAGTTTCTTGCATAAATTTCATTGAATCCAGAGCACTTCACCACCGTCAGTTCAAAATATTTTTTGGAAGAACTGCAGTCTGAATTTGAAGATCTGACATTTTATTGTGAAGTGCGCTGGTTAAGTAAAGTAAACATGTTAAAACGATTTTATGATTTGAAAGATGAAGTATTTGTTTTTATGGATATGAAAGAAAAACCTGTACAAGAGCTAAAGAATACAAATTGGGTCTGCTATCTTGCGTTTCTCGTTGATGTAACAAGTCATATGAATGAATTAAATACAATTTGCAAACCCAAGAACAACTTGTTCATGAACTGTATGGTAACGTCAAGTCATTCCAAAATAAATTAAGACTTTGGGAAAATCAGCTCTGAACAGGAAATACCTACCATTTTCCCACTTTTGCAAATCATAAAGATGATGCCAGCTTTGAAACTTTTGCAAACGAGTTACAATTTTTAAGAGATGAATTTAACACCAGATTTAAAGATTTTTGCTGCCAACAAGCAAGTCTGAAAATGTTTTCCTCCCCATTTGATGTGGAAATAGAAGAAGTTCCATTTTCATTGCAAATGGAGCTCATTGAATTGCAAGAAAAATCCGATCTTAAGGCGGTATTTAGCCGATTTTTATAAAAAATATTTACCAAACAATACATTTCCAGATCTCTCATCTTTGGCTCAAAAAATAATGTCATTATTTGGAAGTACATACATTAAATTAGAAACACGTATAAGATTAAGTGACTTACATTTGGAGAACACTCTGCGTGTTGCGATATCCGATATTTCACAAAATATTAATTATTTGGTGAAAAATATTAAGGCACAGTCTTCCCATTAAATATGTTTGTACTTGTTCATTTTAATCTATTTTATGAAAGCCAGTTCTAATAAATGACTACATACATGTACATATGTGTTGTTACTTTTTACATTTTTTTGAAATGTTAAAACGTAATAAATATAATATCATTTCCTTAAATCAAACTACGAATCTCTCCGTTCCTTATAAATTCAAATAAAAGGTCCGGCCCGCAATTTTAGGTTGAATTTGTTTTCCGGCCCGTGGTCTTGCTGAAGTTGCACATGCCTTATATACAGTATTAAATATATAACGTTAGCGTGAATTTATTGTATGCTTTAAAATATATTGTTTTGATATTAACAAATGGTAATAATAAGAACAATTCAATTATGCTGATATTTTTAACATATAAGCAACTATGTAAAAACATATCAAGCTTTATATAGCCCCTACTATCATGAAAGCATTTGATTTATTTCTACTATAATTATTTCTGTGAGTCATCTGTTTTCAAAATCTTTTTTTTTTTTAATAAACAGTAAATAATATTCACAATTTATCATTTAAGTTTAAATTAATACGATATTCATGTTTATTAACCGTCAACTCTATATAAACTTATAGTTTATTTCAACCTAAAAAGTAAAAATATATGTTTACGTCAAGTGGCAGATCTACCTATGAGATTAAGTATAATTTAGTTATTCTATTTATTTTATATTGATGATTATATAATTACATTAATTTTAAAATATGAAGAAAGTGACATTTTTTACACACTTTATCTATTGACACCATTGCATCATTTTAAATATATATTCGTTTACTTTTGAAAGTTTATATATAATATTTTTACCTTAACTTGTAGTCGGTGATTTCTCCTTGTTTCAAAATTGATGCGCGTTCTGCATAAAATCTGTTTCACTGACTTTCTGAAGTTCTTGGACATGACGCAGTAGATTATTGGATTGAGGGCGGAGTTAGCATGGCCCAGCAGAAGCATGTACTGCGAGTATGGTCCCATATCCACAGGAGCATCAATAAGTTGGTAGTCGATTAACAGATGCATCATGTTGTAGGGGAGCCAACATACTGCGAAGACTAAAACCAGCATTAGAAGTATCCATGCTACTCTTTTACGCTCACGAACTAATCTGTAACTCTAAACAAAACAAAATTAATAATAAATCATTAAATTATTCATTCTAGTAATTATGATATTATTTTGATTTAATAAAACTAATTAATGCAAATGTAAAAGTAATGTATGCTGTATATAAAGGCATATATGTATCAAGAATTAAAGATACTGATTTATTATATTTATTATATACAGCAGAGGCGATAGTGAGAATCCCCGTAAATAAACTGTAATTAATATTTTAATAGAATATATATCCAACTATATATAAACAATATCTCTTTTGCATACTTAATAGAATATTAATCTTCTTGTTATACTTTAGTACGGTTTTAGGCGCAGGATTTTCGAGAATATAATATGACGGCCATTACATTTTTAATCGAGGGCGCGTAGACATGTCGCTGAATAAAAACAGATCGTTGATTACGAAATTCTTAGAAGATATTGTTCCCTACAGTGACAGTCTGGATTATCATTATAGGCCTCAAAAAAGCTTAGAAAAGGTGCACGCTGGGGTGTTTATTAATATAATTCGCATTTAAAATCCTAAAGGCTGGAATTTCTAAAAGTAAATCTGCATTTAAATAAACTTTTATTTAGCATTTAATGGCATGAAATTTATTAAAATTGACTATATACTTAAGGCCCTTCGTGGTTTTTAGTTTGAAATATGAAAAATAATTTATATAAAATATTATTGGGACTCTAGATGAGTTATATTAAATTTATATAAACATTAATTAATATTGGAATTATATGAAAGTAATATAATGGCCACATCACCATATTTTAGATGCTATGATCGAAGTGCTATTTTCCGCACTTCTGTATGTATCTCAGAAATCCCTGATCATTTTAAAGTGACACTTTACATTTTAGAATAAAACTTTAGCAAAATGTATTTTTCTTATTAGCCTTAATAATTATATTTACAAAATTTTAAATAAAAAATAGGATTAAAATACTAAGTAACAAGTTAAAGAAAGGAAATATGTAAGTCAAAGGAGACACGTTATTCACCTGGTTTTAAAAACGACTTTTAGATGAATCCATAATTGTGACTCTAGGAAATTCTAATTAGCCACATTATTTATACATTAGTATAAGGCAACATTTTTCATTTTATATAGGAAATAGCTACTTTAATTTCATTGATAAATGATAAAGGACGCAACTCGACCTATGAACTCATGATTAAACACTATATAGCTACCAAAATAAACTTAATTTATTTATAATTTTTCTATTCTTTATAAATGATTAATTAAACTATTCTCAGCAATTATCAGTTATATAATTTTCATTGCATCAAAACATATCAAAGAGAAAATATTTATGAACTTATTTAAAAGTTAATCGCTCACACAAAAGTAATTTGCGTGTTCATAATTTCTCATACCATATTTACATTTAATCATTTATTAGTTTATTTAAGAGAAATAAGTACATTCAAACTAGTGTTGTTTTGATAGCTGTGCTATTTGTAAAACGCAAATTACTTCATTCAATGTCTGTTGAGGTATTAGCCAAAGAAGTAGTTGTTTCGATAACTAATTTGTTTTGTAGTCTTAGTAAGACTCATTGTTATAGATTCAAAAAATGTTTTCGTATTTTTTAATAATAATCACCTAACCTTATTTATTTTCTATTTCTAAGATTAATCTAAGGATGTCTCAAAATTCCAGAAAGAAGAAGCTATTGCAAAAAATAAATAACCTAAGATTTCGGCATATTTCCGCGAATTCTAAAACGTGCATGGGTAAAAGTTTGGGACAATTTTATCGCCATGTTTTCGAAACGGAATGTATTTTATGGCGGTACAATGAGCCAAGCCAATTGTGTAAAATTTCTAGCGACACAATAAATTTCGTCCCTACGTGCCACGATTAGGGGCAGTAATGGCTGACCCGATTTTTGCTGAGGTCATGAAATACATTCTGCGTTCACCTAATTATAAAATAAGTTTGTCCACTTCCTTCTCTCTTTTATGCATGCCCTTTAATCTTCTTTCTTTCTCAAACCTTCACCCACTCTCACCTTTTCGTCAAAGATGATGATTGTATTATTTTCCTCTTTTCAAGCTTTAAGAATTTAAAGTCTTGTGCAGAATACCGCTCAAGTAAATTCTTACACTTTACCATGTCTTTTACGTGAAACTTTGAATATTAACCGAGTATATTATCCTTGTCGTGTATCTTACGTTTGTGTAATGTTAACTGCATTAATTCATTTGTAACTTTCAACTTTCAATTTTATGTTGTTTTAATTGTACTTTATTCATTCTTTCGTAAATGTTTAATTTGTATTTAATTTGATGTATGGTGTTTATTAAATGTATTTTATTATTTTAAATAACTGCGTTTAAGAAATTTGGAAAACAAAGTCGTGCTTCCGAAACAATAAGTGTAGAATCCTCTAAAATTGATAAAAACTCACAATCTAAAAGTGAAAATAATGATGAAGAGATCAGGAATTCGATAGCGATAATGATAATGGGATTGTTGGTGGATTCAGAAGACGATAGTGACGAATGTAATGAATGGAAAAAATATTAAAATTGCTATTAATGGAAGAGTTTGGAAACTGATCGAAACAAGTTGTTTTCTTGATAGACCATGTCTTCATACCATTTTAAATGATATATTTGGCCGAACTCGATATTGGAAATTTTATGATGGGCATAGTAAGCAACGTATTTTATTTATTTATTTATTATTTGACAATAATATTATAAAAAAACATTATAAAATGAACGGAATTAGAAGCACAAAGGGTTCTAGGTAAATAATGCAATTTTAATTTTAATTTTAATTTTAATTTTAATTTATTATACGGAATCTCCATTTACATACATTAAAAATATATATATATATATATATATATATATATATATATATATATATACGAAATATATAAATCATAATTACAAAAATAATAATACAAAAATAGTTACAAAAAATATGTTCATACACACTACATGAAACTTAAAATTTAAAACCCTATCCCAAATGGTTTAACTAATCACAATCACTATAGGTTCTTAATGTTACTCTCGGTTAACCTGAAATTTTAATTTAAAAATAGTAATATACATAATAATATACAAAATAAATAAGTAAATACATAAATAAATAAATAAATAAATAAATAAATAAATAAATAAATAAATAAATAAATAAATAAATAAATAAATAAATAAATAAATAAATAAATAAATAAATAAATAAATAAATAAATAAATAAATAAATAAATAAATAAATAAATAAATAAATAAATAAATAAATAAATAAATAAATAAATAAATAAATAAATAAATAAATAAATAAATAAATAAATAAATAAATAAATAAATAAATAAATAAATAAATAAATACATAAATAAATAAATAAATAAATAAATAAATAATATAATATGTACAAGAGTTATATCACAGATGAAAAATGACTTTTTTGTAAAAGTAAAATATCACAGAAGTATAAATCACATAATAAATTGTATATAACAAACGTTGTACAAAAAATATAACAAACAGACATAAACATAATAAAATGGTTAAACAAATACAATCAAGATAAAATAAAACATTTAAATAATACAAAGCAAAATGTGGGTTTAAATAATATAAGTAATAATATGGTAAAATTATTTGGAAAAACTGATACGTCTCAATCGGATTTTAAAGCCTGCAAACGAAGGTGTAAATAAAGTAAAATTGTCATTGTTACTAAGATCGTTTGCCTGCTTCATCAAGCGGTTAATGGGGTTGTATATACCATATTTAGTAGGATGGAAGGCTAAACGAAACAACGGCTTATATCTCGACTGTGGGCCGCGTGGTATGTTGAAGGTTAATTTTTCCACTAAATCCATACAATGAATATGACCGTTTACAATCTTGTATAAAAGAGACATATCTAAATATATTCTTCTCTCCGACAGTGACTTGATGTTCAGTAACACGAGCATTTCACTATGACTATAAGTGCTAGTAAAATGCTTGTTCATTCTAAAAAACATTTGTTTTAAAAACTTGCTTTGAACCATCTCCAGCTGATGACTTAGGCTATTAGTATATGGCGACCAAACGGTTGAAGCATATTCAAGATGAGGCCGAACTAGTGCGAGGTATAAGAAACGAATAGTGCTAACTTTAAAATTAGTGCTAAATCTAGAAATGAACCCCAAAAGCTTTAATGCTTTGATGCAAATAAATCGTATGTGATTCAAAAAATTTAACTTTGATGTGAATATAACACCTAAGTCATTAATTACACAAACTCTTTCTACAATATTATTATACAGTGTATAATTATTATTTCTAATAACCCCCCGATAGAACGATATACATACACATTTTTTTAGATTTAAATCTAGATAATTTGTCTTGCACCATAAAGCCACACTATCTACATCAGCCTGAAGTTGCATTTGATCATTCGGTGTCTTTATGCTTTTATATATCTTCAAGTCATCGGCGTAGAGAAGAAATTTGCTGTTTATAATATTTTTACCAATATCATTTATAAATAGTAAAAATAATAAGGGTCCACAGTGAGAGCCCTGAGGCACACCCGATGTTACCTGGATTCTATCTGATAAGTATTTGCCTATTCGAACACGCTGAGTTCTATTAAGCAAATAGCTACCGAACCACTTTAATACATTGGCACCAAAACCCATCGATTCTAATTTATAAAGTAGTATCCCATGCTGTACGCGGTCGAAAGCCTTGGAGAAGTCGGTATAAATTGAATCAACTTGTGACCCGCTTTCCAAAGACTCTGACATATATGTTTGGTAGACTATTAAATTTGTTATTGTCGATTTACCTCTCAGAAATCCATGCTGTTCATCTATAATTGCATGAGCACATGACCACCTTAATTAATTTAGCACGTGATAAATTATAGGCATTTTATATGTACACAATGAGCCGAAATTACTTGATAGAAATGTTATGATTTTTGATAAGAAAAACGAGCGGAGCGGAGTTTGGAGAAGGATTTAGTATCAAATGCATTAATAGAAAACGGTCAAAATTGAGCCAGCCGCAAATATGACAGTGAATAGACCGCATTTACCAAATAAGACTTAGAAAAATATAATATATATTTTTAATTGATAATTTGAAATGCTGACAGCTTTGGAAATTATTTGCATTCGAGTGCAATTGTGTCTTTTTGGATCAAAAAAATTATTAATATTATTAATTATTTTCTTGTACCTGAAAGTAAAATGTAAACATATCTTATTTAAACGAAATGTTTATAAATATCGGTGTTTTCAGGTAAAAATTAAAATATAGTTTAACATTACTTGAAACATAATTTACGAGAATAATAATATGAGTAATTTATAAGCAATGACTATTCCGACTATTTTTGCGTAGTAGTTAAACCATTAAGCAATGTAATGGCCAAATCATTGTAATCAAGTGCGCGTTTGCACTGAATTATTGAAATAAATGAAATTCATGGGGTTAGATTTAGAATAATTTGGCAAACATATGTTAAAGGGCTGCATCTGAATTTACGATGGATATCCGGAAAGTACTACCCGTTTGTACCGTGTGGAGCCCTGGCGAATAGAATAGCCACCAGATGTGTGGTGCTACTCAGTCTGGCTTTTAATGACTGTGCAGTTTATGTGACTCTTTATAATAAAGAACGCTGCCACCTGTAAAGTGAGGGATGTATTTAGGTTTGTGCGACCTTGTGTTATTCATCGTCAATTAAAGGTTATGTATGAAGAAAATTTTAGGGATGAATTGTCTGTTCGGCGCTGGCATCGCAATTTTAATTTAGAAAAAGAAAACACCCATGATAACGAATGTTCGGGACGGCCATCAGCCATTATCATCCACCTTATAGTCAAGACTTAGCTCCTTCAGATTACCAACAGTGTTCAAAACTCAAGGACTTTTTGGCAGGAGAGAACGTTGGAAAAGATGAAGAACTAAAAGAAGTTGTAATTACGTATCTCAATACACTGGTGGGGAGAAATGTGAAGCTGGGATGCAAAACTCATTACACGTTACGAATACATGTTTAAATTTGCTAGGTAACTATGTAGATGAGTTTAAGGTATCTTAAGTGTGAGTAAGTCATTATGGGTACAATATCACTTGTCCTTAAGTAATTCTGTCTTCAATATAAGATATGATATGATTCTAGGGTTATAGTATTAATGAAGCTTATTATATTCTACAATATTTGATACAAATGATGGGTACCTACCAAAAATAAGACAAGTATAATTTCACTTTTTCAAAATGATTCAGTAAAGAATTTTAACAAATGGTATTTATGAAGAAAACGCTTGGAAATTATCATTGAATTACAAGAAGTTCGGTACTATTTTCGATATACGCAACATTTAGGAACTATTGTTATTTAAATCACACTACATTCATAATCATTTTGGAATTATGTACACATGTCATGTAATGTCGACGACTTTTGTTTATATGTATTTATTAATTAAAATATCAACGACATTGTGAACTATTGTTTTAGTTCTGTTTATCGTGCAATGCATGATTAATAATGAAAATATTATAGTTGAAAATATACACACAAATAAGAATAATTCTGCTTTACTAAAAATTTAGATATATTAATAGTAATTCTTCATGACTTTTATATAATCAGTCCCCAGTTAAAGATATTTTCTCTTTATTATTACACCAATAGATAAATTCAGTGACAAAAATACGTAAACATTATAAGCAAATATCTTATATAAGCAGTGCCTATTTTTTTTAAATATTGCTAACCAAACATAAGACTTTTGTATTACAATCCTTGATATGTATGTGCATAATATTATAAGAGGAGCGAACATTTTCATAAAATAAAACCAATCGAATTTTAACATTTTGTTGTTTACTTTCAAAAAACACATTTTTTCAAAAATTTTACATAAAAGTTATTCAGTTCTTTATTATCTATAACTTTCATTTGATTTTTTTAATAATTCATGTTTTAAGGAATATATGAAAAACAGCCTAAAGTAAAAAATTACTACCGATGAATAAAGTCTTACCAAATGCTCCTTGACAAAGAATACAATCTTAGTTCTAATTTTTTAATTTAAAATTATCAGAGATATTATTAATAGAGCGTTTCGAGACCGACACACACAAAGATACATTTAAAAAAGGTGGTGTACTTCGCCTTAAGTTTTATTGTCTCCTTTTTATATTTTGAATTCGAAAAATATTTTTTAGCCCAAAATATTTATTAAAAATTTTGTTTAAATAAAAGTTGCTCACAAAAAAAATTCCATTTTTTAATATTTATGTTTGGTTTGGCAAAATCCGGAAAACCAAAAATGGAACTGAAGTAAACACACATCCAGTGCACTTTTTTTTACCAAATATTTTTAAGATCCTTCGATAAAAAATGGAATTACACTGTAACTTTAAATCCTAGCGGTTCTTGAAATACAGCATAGCAAATTTTGAAAATAGTTTAAAAGGACTCGGGGGACTTCAAAAGATATTTACGCTGAAATGTCAAATTATAGAAAATCACGTTCACAATCCTTACATTGTTCTAATTATTTATTTATAGTGTCATAATAATTTACAATATATGTTCGCTAAATCTAAAACAATGAGTCTATGATGACAACTACTTATCTGGCTAATGCCTCGACAGATATTGAATTATACAAAAGTAATTTGTGTGTTACAAATATTAAGGCTATCAAAGCAGCACTAGTTTGAAGGTATTTATTTTTAAATTTAACTAAAAATGATTAAATATTTCTGTCACATTTAGGTCTAATTTTTGAATACCTCTATAATTTTACAGCCTTGTGCCAATGCGATATTTATTATATATAGTAACCCCTAAAGGGCAACCCGCCTTGAATTGGAAAGAATATTGGTATTTTATTTATAAGTGCATTTTAATAAATTGTATTTATTTTGCAACGCATGCTATATGAAATTACAATATTAAACCTGCAGTTTTTTTTATAATCACTTTTGATAATGCTGTGACAAGCGAAACTAGTCGAGTAAATATAAAAAAAAAAACAGTAAAACAAAAGGTGTTTATCAAGAGATAAGTGAGAAAATTATTTAAGAAAGAAAAATAATAATCTTGATTAGAAAAAATACGAAAACATTTCATAAATCTACAACAAATGAGTCTAATTAAGGCTACAAAATAAATCACTTATTGATACAACTTCTTCTCTGGCTAATATGAATGAATCAAAAGTAATTTGCGTATTACAAATAGCAAGGCTATCAAACCCAAAATTCGATTTTTATAAAACAATCCAGTTTAGATTTATGTGCTAAACCAATGTTATGTATAATTTCGGGATGAATTGAAATATGGAATAATGTACAGGGTGTTCCATTAAAGAAAAAGCACGTTTATTTCATCCTGACTTTTGACTAATCATGAATACTTAATAATTAGAAAAAAACACGAAAATATTTCGTAAAATCTACAACAAATGAGTCTTATTAAGACTACAAGAAACAAATCACTTTTGAAACAACTACTTCTCTAGCTAATACTTCGACAGACATTGAATGATACAAAAGTAATTTGCGTGTTACAAAATAGCAAGGCTATCAAAGCAACACTAGTTTGAATGTATTTCTTTATGTAAAATGAACTAAAAATGATTGAATGTACGTTAAATAGTTTATGAGTGACTATACTATGGTAAATTTGGAATAAGAAATGAAGATAGGTTGATGTAATTAAAAATAAATTAGCAAAAGCAATTAAATAATTCAATACTTAATTTTATAACCATCTGCAGACACGTGTTTCGAACTTTCGCTCTCTTTAGTACAGCTTTATTATAAAATTGATTTTAAATACAAATAAAAACATTTACTAAAATAAATATAATGAAATATAATAATAAATATAATGAAATATAAATATCTTACTCAGGCCTGTACGGAAACTGACACAATAATGAAATATAATCGACTGAAGGTCTTATTTATACCTGAGATGGATTACTGAACTCTACGGAAATAATTATGTTCGGGATTAAGGAAAATGCCCACTTAGAGCATAATTTAATAATAAAATATATAAGTCCTTACGTTGTAGAAAATTCACTAATAATTAGAAAAAACACGAAAATATTTCGTAAAATCTACAACAAATGAGTCTTATTAAGACTACAAGAAACAAATCACTTTTGAAACAACTACTTCTCTAGCTAATACTTCCACAGACATTGAATGATACAACAGTAATTTGCGTGTTACAAAATAGCAAGGCTATCAAAGCAACACTAGTTTGAACGTATTTCTTTCTGTAAAATGAACTAAAAATGATTGAATGTACGTTAAATAGTTTATGAGTGACTATACTATGGTAAATTTGGAATACTTAATTTGTCTTTATTGTGTTGGTTTTTAAGAAACCTTAAAACTTTCGTATCTTAACATTTTTTGCTAGCTATCTTACTTTAGGAGATATCTGACTCTTTCCATATATATATATATATATATATATATATATATATATATATATATATATATATATATATCAGCGACCCCGTACGTATACACGTTATATTTTAATAAATAAAATAACAGGCAAGTAGTATCAGAAAATCGAAATGCAATATTCCGAAACAAAACACGGTGCTAATGAAAACTAATAAACGTGTGCATTCGTTTAATAAAAATAAATATATTATTGACACTTCATTTGATCACTAGTTTTTATTTATTAATAATAACCTACCATTGTTGGTCTCTTTTCGGAGTATATTTATTAATCTACTTTATTGATAATAATTTCTTACTTAAAATTATAATATAATATAATATAAAAAATATTTCACTTTTTCTTTTCTAATATTTATAAGAGTACTAAACACACGTTTTTATTTTTCGTGTTTCTGTTGACCGTATTAATTCCACTGCAACGACTTAGTGCGTGTGTATCATATATTAACTGATGAGGCTGTTATTTGTTGAAAATTCATATTCACTTGTTTGGTTGTGAAGTAAAACACTGAAAAACAATTGTTGCATTTAAAAAAAAAAATAATAATAAAGTGTTTTGAAAATTTAAGTGTTTTACTTCAACAACCAAACAAGAGAAATACTGTTAGCGTTATAATATACTAATTATACTAAATTGTTATAATAACAGCAAATTATTGTCGATATTTTGTTCTCAATGCATTATTAAATCAGCGCATCTAAATTACCTGGTTTTGGCGATATAATGAATATAAAACAAAATATTTTTATTACGGTACCATCGAAAATCTCACATTTAGAATTATCTCTTGATCCTTGTGATTGTTTAATGCATTCACTTCCATCTATTGAAATTAAATAATAATTTTACATTTTTCTAAATCAAATAAATACTTTTTAAAATGTTTCTAGTTTTAGTACTGTTTTTGTAAATAAAAGTATGTATTTACATCGCAAGTCAATCTTAGTTCGAACAAAGGATCTATGTTTGCATTGCAGAGCGAGTAGACGCATGAATACATTATTGAAATTAGGCACCGTTGTCTAGGACGTACATACACAATATACGCTGATCGACCAATTACCAGAATGTAAGTGGATTTAAATGCACCAACAACATAATGCTCTGCGGTTACGTTTATTAATTTTCGAATATTACATAAATTAACGAATGCGGTGTAATTAGAGGGACGAAACATTTACGATTTAGAAATTATAATTTATTTTTTTAATTAACAATGAAAGATCAGACATAAATTTATGCATTATAATGTTCCGTTATTCATATCTTTGATTATAAAATTATGTGGTGATCCATTATTTTTTACTCTTAAACTTATTTATTTCTATTGTTTATCGCTTACATTTTCGCGATCAAATATCATCTTTTAAAATGTATGGTTTCCTGCATATTTTAGTGCATTCTGCAATAATTAATAGCCTAATATCTGGATTAATCAGAAGCTGGATCTCATACCCTTTATATCATAACATATCTTTGATTGTAAAATTATGTGGTGATCCATTATTTTTTACACTTAAACCTATTTATTTCTATTGTTTATCGCTTACATTTTCGCGGTCAAATATTATCTTTTAAAATGTATGGTTTCCTGCATATTTTAGTGCATTCTGCAATAATTAATAGCCTAATATCTGGATTAATCAGAAGCTGGATCTCATACCCTTTATTATTAGCCGCCCTTAAACGGATCACCACTCTATTCCACCCCGAGCATTCGTTACATTGCCCCTTTTAAGAGATAATTCTACCGAAATGTGTCATTCAGTAGTACTTGGTGTTATCTGTGCTGGGACCTCATTATACAGTGTATCATTCGATAGAAGTGACAATGGTCCTTTATATGTAATCCTACTTGGTATTACTAGAATTTCTATGTTGGTGTTAGAAAATTAGACTTTATATATACTAGCTAATTTCTTGATTCCGTCCTGTAGAAATTCTTCAATGTTTTTATTGAGCACTATACGTTTTTATAGATTAGTTTTTGATAGAAGTATTTCTACCTTGAGCGCTTATATCTAGTTAAACAATACTTTCTATAGCAGGATCATGGGTGAGTAACTATTCTGATATTTCAAAATCGTTTCGGAAGAAACCGATCTTGTTTTAGATATACTATATTAACTCTTGTATCCATAGGCGTACTGAGCCATTCATTCTTTAAATTAAACTTTTTTGGTTCAGCATACGGGATGATTGAATTGAATAAGAAGAAGTAAGTTTACCTTGGGGCGGTTTTTGAATTATCGCGGGTACTTTTTACACTTTGAAATGTATTCGTTGTAGGTTAAATAAACAAATCATGTTTCCAATTTAGCGACCGTCGTAACTCTGTTTATTTTCGTTTTTGCTAGCCCGTTAAATGTTACGAGTACATGGCCATGGATATCATCTATACTTTGTCTCAGATCATTTATATGATAGGGAACTACAACTTAATCTTCAAATCACAATTAAGAAGATGATTTGATGTACTGCTCGATAGGCAAGCAAAAACAAATGAGGACATCTATCTCAGTGTCTTTTGTGAAGACTTTCTTCGGCAAATAGCAGATGATAATTTTGTTTATTTACTATATATTTAAATTGTGGTTGTATAGTTACCGTCCTTATTTTTTTTTATTTAAAGCTTTATGCGTATGTTTTGGAAAATCGTAGATTCAAATCTTCTTCCTTAGTAAAATAACGGGTGTTTAACAATTATTATAGTCCCGGGTGGCCATGAAAACGTCGTTTCTTACTCCATAAAATTATCTAAGATTATAAATTAGAATAATGTGACATGTTCCTCTACTATTATGTTTGACAATCAAAATGTTAGTTCAATTTACCTGGCACATGTAAGAATCGACCTACGTTTTTGATTCCAACGCCACCCGGAACTTTAATAATTGTTGGACACATGGCATCTAGAAGATCTATTGTAAAAATATTCAATCACTTCTAATGTTTGACTTCTAGAGATGAGGTTTTTTCTGTTATTATTGGCCATCTTCAGTATAATGCAAAAGAATTCAACTGAGCATAATATAATTTTGTGGAATAATTTGCAATTTAGTAATACCTTTGGTTACGTTAATTCTTTGGAATCGTTTATTCTTCTACCGTTGACATATTGTTTACATTAACTGAAAAACCTGCACTCGGGGCGACATTTCTTTTTTTAAAATATAACATATTCTTGGACTGAGTTTAATTCTGAAATCTTTTAATGAACAGAAATATGCATTAGGTGGTTTTTGATTCTATCATCGAGATATACTAAACAGGTTTTCTTTAAGATGGTCCTTTTAATACTGTCGTTTTTTAAATTGATGATGCTGGCGATCAATATCAGTATTCCGTTCCTCAATAGTACAGAATAATAGTTAGCATTATAGTAACAAGTACAGTCTTATAAGTAAGCATGGTTTTGCTATTACTAGTTCTCATCTTTCATTATCATCACAGATAATTGGTTTAAAAGTGCAGTTTCGATCCGCAGTTTCCTCCAAAATACTACTGATTATCGCTCAAATTCTTATAGAACCAGTATTTCGATTATAAGGTTTCTCGGACACTATCTGTATGTTGTTTATGAAGTACTTTTCTTATCTTGAGTAAAGATTCCGTTCTTGAAGTCCATAGGTATTCGTAACCTCCATTCCAAGAATTATTCCATCATCATCATTACTGTTAAAATTATGTGTTACCCAAGATATTTGTAGGTTTGATCTCTCTGTGAATAGTAAAAGACATTCTGTTGCGATACGGATTTTTTATGAAATTGATCAAATATTTTATAGCTTCACTTCTTCTTTCATCAATGATGGATTCTTCACGAGAATAGGTTGAATGAATCAGAGTGGTGAAAATCTCGTAGAAGTAAACTCCACTTGGGTTAACAATTTCAAATATTTATTTTGTAAGTTATCAAAGTGATTAATAATATCAACTATTCAGATTTGATATTATTTAATTTTCATTCTATTAAGTAAGATTTTAATTAACATACTATTTCATATATATTTTTTGTGGGTAAACTTTACGAAGTATTAACAACCTTTTAAAATTGAAACTGATGTTTCAATTTGTATTTTTCAAATTTTTATAAGGTTCACGAAATCGCATTTTCTACAATTTCTGTTCAATATGCAAAGTTTAATCGATACTTTCTCTGCTACTCTCTTGATGGAACCAGATTTTCAAATTAGGAGAAGTAACTCTCTTGTTATGTTCCATTTCTTTATTTTCTGACACGTGTTTCGGTCCTTGCGGATCATTATCAAAGTTAAAAACTGAGATTTTTGTAACGATTCAGGATTTTTTGTTGTTCAATATTAATATAACCACTTATAGCATATAATTGTATATAAATGTATCCATATGACGATTATACATATATAATATTAAACTCACATAGACCAAAAATACCGCATGAGAGCATATATTTCTTGAAAGCTTCCACAATTATTTATATATTTCTTACTGATTATATTAATGAAATAAAATAAGAAGTCATATGTTATGATAGAAAAAATAAAAACCTTCGTGTGAAAGGGAAATGTTAGGTATTGATATTTCAATACATTAATCATATTATTATTATTAAAAAAATTAAAATAAATAATGTATTCAATAATGGGTATTTCAGCTTAATTTTGGGCAAATAACGAGTAATAGCCCGAAGGCAGTTCAAAATATTTTTCCTAGTAATTATTCCGTTGATCGGCTATCTGGAAATAACTAATTACAATTGATCGATTTGAGTAGGCTTCATACATTCAACTGCTGACATAGACAAGGTGTCCCGTGTGAGGTTATCGCCGGACCATATATTCCTGTCATCAAAATATAATGATTTAACAGAACTTATCTGTATCCAAAAGTTTCCGGTCAGAATTAATCTTCAAATTTGCAACAAAATTTTCAATTCCGTGTAAAAAATATTTATTTATTTATAACAATAAAAATAGCTGAAATTTATTTTTGTTGATTATCATAATATAACACATAATTTCGGTTAATATGGCCATCATTAAATGGCAAAAAGTATAGAAACAGTACTACCACAACATATAAATTGAGTTTTTTAAATTAATGAAATGAGTTGCAAAAGTGCCTAATGGTAGAAATAACTAAGATGCCAGATAGCCACGATTGTGTACTAAAATTAAGCGTTACTCAATAATTAATGATTAGCGAAACTTCAAAGCGTAGCTAGATTTAATATTTATAAATTAAAAATTAATTGATTATTCGCTAACCTTATTAACTTAAGAAATATCATAATGTCATTATGAAATTTGTATATATTCAACATTTAAACAAGTAATTCATTAGACAATAAGACTATTTTTTCACATTTTGTTAAGGAATTATTAATTATAAATTTATTTATATCGTTCAGATGAAAGCTAATAAGCATCTAAATTTAAAAAAGAAATATTCGTATAGTAAATAATAACCTTATTGACTAAATACTAATTTTAATTTCAGACTAATTTCAATTTTACTATTTGATTTAATTTAAGACAAAGCATATTCCAAGGTTCCAAAACGACTCTTATAAAATATATTATAACTCATTTCTGTGTAATCACAATAAAATTTCACCCACAAATACTTGTCCTCATGAATAAAGCCGTACTTTAAGTGGAGAAAGTAATAAATATTCATGAAGCACAATGGCATGTACGTTTAACTTTAAAAAGCAGCTACTTTACGCCACCTCTACGTTAGTATATTTAATTAATATTAATTGAATTAATATAACGTTTCGAAATTAGGAACACATATTTATTTCTGATTTAGTTCCATCAATATTTTATTGCAATACAAAATTGACATTTAATTCTAAACTAGGTTAAGCACATGCCTGTTATTGTTAATATGCAAAATAAGTTTTTTTTTTAATTTAGCTAGACAATGCAGACATGATTATTAAAGCATCGCAAAATCTCGGAATACCTTGTTAGTTTTCCTTCAACTTTTAATAAGATTTTGTTGAAGAAATGTTATAACGAACGTAATAAGAAATTCAATTTCTCAATCCTTATATAAAACGACTTATGATTCTTGGCATAAACCCGTTATCAATAAATCATCGACAAGATATTATGTCTGATTTATCACTAGTTCTATAATCAATAACAATAAATATATACTAGAGTTTTTCTACTGTCAAATTATCTTAGTAATTGCATTTTTAATAATAGGTAAAGAATTGATCAACACTTGGTTTGTTTCACTATTTTTTTATATTTACTAGACGTGCTTCGCTTGTTAGAGCATTATGCATTATTAAGGGTGATTATAAAAAACTGTTAGATTTTTATATTAAAATAAATTCATAAATAGAAATGCTTCTGGTTAGCAGAATGTGTAATTTGTGTTTTTTAAACACTTTATGTTTATAAAATATTAAGAAAATTCAGCATAATGTAATACTTTTTGCATTGTTATAATCTTAAGGCATCGCTAACTAACTGCTACACTATCGGTGAATAATAAACGCAATATTGCGGATAATTTATTTACTGCGCCGATGAATAGAATTACACATCTTAAAGTACAATCCGTATAATGTAATGTTTTTTAAACAGTTTATTCCTTAATTATGTTACCAAAATTTTATTTAATAGCAAAATATACACACACGTTTTGTTTTATCACAGCTCAATCATAGTGAAATGTTTTTCAGTAAATAGTATGTAAATTGGAAACTGAAAGACAATTTTAAGAGTATCTTATACATATTAGTAGTCAGTGAGATCACACTTACTATTCCGCTTAATACTCACCAAGAGATATTAAATTTAATTAATTAATATCCTTAGATCCGTCTCTAATAATAATTATTATCATCAAAACATTAATTATTTAAGGAAACATTGCTTTGCCAAAGTTTTCATTACAGTATCTGATCACTTTCTCTCGTCTTTCCTGGATAGATACTTGATATCAATGTAACGTTTTTCGACGTTCACGTTTAACGTGGATCAAACATTACCAAATACATAATACACTTATTCGAGCAGAACCACTCTTCTAGATAATCTACCAATCTCAAAGTGCTTGCAAAAAATTAAAATTCCTTGAGACTCATAATACAAGCACTAATCTACAATTATTTTGTTACCCACATATCTTACAAATACTATTGATACAACTCAATCAAACTCTTTATTTATAGACTTTGTAATTTCCAACAAAATAGAGTGTATAATACAGAATTATTCAAATCATATCATTTTTATATCAACTTAACAAACTTTAATTTGGATTAAGAAAATAGTTTGACTGCTAATATCCTTTAAAACATTTGCAATACCTAAGAATCAGATAAATTAAAAATATTTTGTAAATCTACAATAATAAGTCCTACTCAAATTACATGACAAATCACTTATTGAACTTACTTTAATAGCTAATACCACCGCAGAAATTTAATTATATAAAAGTAATGCGTGTTGCAAATATCAAAACTAAGAATGTATAACGGGTTTAATTGCAATATCATATTTTTGTCAAACAAAAATCAAAATTATAATTAAAAATATTGAAAAATTTTCATGAAATTAATGTAGCAAAATATGAAAAGAGAAATATATTTACGGTGATTTTATTCTAACAAAATGGCAATATTAAATGAATTGAAGAAACTGAGAACAGAACATAAATCCCTCAATACCAACAGCCCGAGATGGATCAGATGGCCCAGATTTTCGAGGTGAAGACCGAGGGAGAAACACCAAAAAGCTAACTACAAATTAATGCTATTTAATTTTTTTGTATATATATATATATATATATATATATATTTATATATAATATGTATAATGCATGTAATTTGATAGTGTAAATAAAAATTCTATAACTTCAAATACTGTAATAATAATAATGGAATAGTCTATACCCCTTTTAAGGTTGACATGTCATAAATACTAGGATAGCATTGCCTGATATACTTGTAACTGGATAATAAAATATAATCTAAAGGTCAGTTTATTTACTTGCGACATAATCTTAAAGAGGTTACTTAAATTTATGAAAATCTCAGTGATTTCAATATCTAAGTTATTTTCCCCTCATCCTTTTACACACCAGGAGACATATAAAAAAGTCTTAGAAGAGGCCAAGAAGTCGAAAAAGACATTGAGTTATATAGTTATATGAGTTAATATATTTTTGTATTCTTTTAGGAGAGAAACGCAAGTCTATCAGTTGAATTTTTTTAATGTGCATAATAAATTAAGTTGAAAGCTTAAAACGAATGCTATATTGGAGAAACTAATTATTGGCCTTTATTGAGCAATAAAATATGACGTGTGGATTGACAATATTATTATGAGTTCGAATAATTCGCCATAAAATAGCTATATGAATTCAGAGTTGTTATTGTTTTATTATTTGAACATGTTTGTTAAAAACATACATTTAAAACAGATACATTAAATAAAAGCATACATAAAATTTTGTAAGAAATTCATTCTTCCACTCATACCCATTCTCCTACCGTTATGTTAAGAAGCTGGCAATATCTTGTAGAATCGATTAAGATTTGCTTTATATCAATTATTTATCTATTCTTTTAGAAAAAAATTCTCGCAGTTAATATCAGCATGATAGATAAGTATATAAAATATAAAGAGTTATCCTCAAGAGAATGTTCAAAACACAATTTGTAGAGGAAATTATTAATAAATTATTAATATTATCTTGATTTGAAATTATTTTCATTTAATTTTTAGTTTTTTGCGTGTTTTTTACGGCTGTAACAGTTTACTAACTGATTACTTGAATACAAAAATATTTTTTTGTTTTTCAAAGTCTATTGAAAGTAGTAGAAATGAACAATTTTACTTTGATATGCTTTTTTTCAAACAAAAGCAAGTCTAAGGGCTGCATAGTTTTTGTTAATGGAGTGTCATCTGTTAGTAGCAAATTGTTTTTGTATTGTTATCATTGTTATTGTTTTGCAATGAGCATAAATCCTGTTGTTGCGGTGTGAATTGTGGCGACTTTCGAAGACGGCGCGGTCGACACGAAGGCATAGTTCAGAGCAAGGCAAGACTACAGCAGCTAGAGATGACCGCTTTCTTGTTTTTAGTGCTTTGTGAAATTATCTGCAAGAAGAAATGTAAACATACGTGAGTAGACAGCTAGGAAGCCACTTCATGCTGCTGGATTATTTTCTCGAAGTAGAGCTATTGAACAGCTGCTTTCCCGTGAACACAGGATTGCGAGGTTGAATTTTTCACGAGACCACTTGGCTTGGACAATAGCGGATTGGAGTCGCGTATTGTTTTCAGATAGGCATGTAAGAGTGTGGCGACGATAAGGCGAGGGATATGCTCAAGCATGTATTGCCGAGCGACTTTCATTTGGCGGAGGATCAGCTGTGGCATTGGGAGGTATATCTTTCGACAAACGCACGGAGTTGGTCTTTATCGAGACAAATAATTATCTGACAGAGGTTCTAGGAGACCATGTTTTACCGTTCATTGTTATTCATGAAGACGACGCAATATTTATGCATGATAACGCACGAAACCATACTGCTCGCAGTCCAGATTTAATTCAGATTCAGCATGTTTGGGATGAGAAGGGAAAACGTTTACGGTGACATGTGCCAGCCTTCAGAAATTCTAGAGAGCTTCGCGACATACTGGTGGAGGCATGGGATAATCTTCCCTAGAATGTGATCCAAAATTTGATCTGCATGCCTCAGTGGAGGGAATACTCGTTACTTAAAACCTAAAACCTTTGTTTTGTTTAAAAATAAGCAAATCAAAGTAAACTTGTTCCTTTTCACTACTTTCAATAAACTTTGAACAATAAAAATTTGGTTTTTTATTCAAGCAATCAGCTAGTAAATTGTTACAATCGAAAAATCACGCAAAAAAGTAAAAATAACTACATATAATTGATTGATCCTAGTTTTATGTTCGGTATGATTGGTTCTTAATTATATTATTTATGACCGTACACAAATGATGTAATAAATAACCAATCTCTAAGCCCTTTAGACGACTATCTAAAGGATTTTAGCGCTTAAAGTTAGAACGAGTTATTTATTTATTGTATTATTTGGGCTTCTAACATACAATTTTGTGCTAAAGAAGTACGGACGAAGATCATAGTTAAATACGTTCTTTCACTTGAACCTTTATTGCGCAGTCATGTTATGAATCTGGTATTATCTTCTACATCCCAAACCATTTATATTTTTCTTCATATCGTTTATTTGTCCTTTTTATTGGAGGAATTTATTAGTAGTTAATGTCAGCATGACAGATATAGGATGACTGACGAAAAACCTTTGGTGCTAAATCTCGCTTATTTTTGATCCGATTTGAATAAATAAAACATCCAATTAAATCATTTATAAAAGGTTTTAATATGAACTGAACTGATATTTTTGCATCCATTTTGAACTGTATATATATTTTGTATTGATCCGCAAGGACATTTTTTTCTGAATATAAAATTGTAAACGATTTTATTAAACCATAGTCAATAAATTGAGGAATTTTTGGAAAAAAATTAAAAATCAAGTACTCATAGTAAACAATATACAGAGCCTATTCCAAATGTCAAGTGACAGTGTCAGTCTTGGTACAATACTGCAAGGATTTTTAATAACAGCACCATTGAAATGAATAAATGAGTATTTTTTTTTAGTATTTATAACAGAGAATTTTCTTTTGTACGTAATCATAAAGAACAACAAAAATGTATTTTAACAGGACATAAAGAAAAACAAAACAGATAAATAAATAAATATCTGTGGTGTGGCACCGTCTTGATGCAACCCGATTGTATTCAACACTGCTATTGGCAATTCATCCAGAAATTTTTTTATTTCGTTTGTTAAGTAACAATAACATGCTTGACAACGCACATCATATTATATGGGGCAGCACGGACATACATTTAAGAGGTGAGAAACTATTAGATTTTATCTTAGAGAATGACATTGATAAATAATAGTAAATATTTGAAATGTACCCACGTTCATAAATGCGGTGCTAAGCGAAGTGTTACCGGCGATCTACCTTGATCGTCGATAACAATGCTTATTTATTAATTCAAATCGCGCGATATTTTAAATTCAATTTTTGATCTGTATTTTATATTTCATTAATTTCATAAGCATTTTTTTTTTTTATTAAAAATGAGTTACGTTCGTAGCACATACATTGACATATCATATTTTAGACATGTGCATATAGGATGTAGCATGTTAGATTAAGCATCATAAAATTAGGGAATTAGGGGCGTATGAGTAAGTTTCTCGCGAGGATCCGCTGCCCAAGAATAAATTATAAATCCTCATTTATCAACGCAATGTCACGGCCGTTTCGAAAGTGCAGCCCAGCCGGAAACGTGCCAAATGGTCGTTAATTGTTTAGGGTACGGTCCGGCTAAACAATGCGATGCACCGACCACCCGAAATCTGGTACCCAGACAGCCGATTCCCCGAAGTCCAGACATTAAGAACAAAAAAGGGAAATCGGATCCGTAAAGGAAGCCCTTTGTAAAATTACGGAGAAATGTAACAAAGGAGCCATTCGTCACGTCCATGACACGACACGTTTCCAAAAATTATACGATCAAATTGGAAAATCATTAATTACGCCGCGAATCGACTCGCGACCCCTACGAGGTCTCGAAAATCACGGAGACGACGTCGTGGCCAATAAATTGACATCCCACAAGAGGTACTTTCTGAGACGGGTAGTGGATTACTACGAATCATGAGAGATGATCCTCATACGCAAATGTATATATAATTAGCTAGCATATGATAGGGTTAAGTAATACAATATTTTATTGCTCTCGGTAACTAACGAGTAAATACTAATTATTACTCAATCCAATACGGGTACCGCCATCTAGTGAAGGGCGAGTAAACAGTACTCGTCCCCTACCACTGGATTTTTCAAAAATCAAAAAGCGCCCTCATAAGCTTTCTTGCAACGACAAAAAATTATCAATCGGCCACTTCGTGCTTATTCTTTAAATAAGTCAGTTGACTTCGGGTTTGTTCCATAAATACGTCGTTTCGGCCTTTTTGCTCGCGATCCGTGATCGGTACCGTAAATCATTTGTACAACAGTGTTAAATTGTTTAATTCTCTTTTGTTAATTCTTTTGTTTTGCTTTTATACTAATTTGTGCCCGTGTTTGTTAATCTTTTGTGTTAATTGTTCATTGCTTATTTATTATTGATTTAATACACGATCATTAATTTAATATTTTCGTTTGTTTTAATAACGGTTCTCTAAAAACCCTATAAAGTGCCACGAGACCAGTACCGCTGACCGAGGGTAAGTACACATATTTTCTTTTGCTCTACCATTGATATCTTCGCCTGCAGCTAGTCGATAGTTACTCCAAGGAGAGCCTGGTTTACCTAAGCTATTTTTATTAATTTTATCATTCGGCCTCCCTCGCGTGTAACAGAAGTAATTGACATTACCCTTGCCTCTCGCAAGGCAAGTCAAATGGTAAAACTTTGGCATGTATCTGATGAACCATCACTCTCAGATCATCAATATTTATGATTCAATATCGAATCAGAAGAAACATCGGAAATCTAAAACAGAACCCCGAGGAGAACGGACTGGGACCTATACAAAAAGGTATTAGCCAGCTGAAACGGGGACTGTCCATCAGTAGCGAGAACAACGTATGAGTTAGAGTTCATGGTGCAAAGCATCACGGACACTATCAATACTACATTTGAAGCAAGCTGCCCAAAAAATACCAAACCTACCTCAACCAGGGTTACCTGGTGAAACAGGGATCTTGACAGGACAAATGCGTGTACCAGAAGACTCAGTAGAAGAAACCCTACAAGTATTACTGCAGACGCGCTTCCCGGGTTCTGCAATACTTCACAACCCTGATTCCGAGGAGTCCTAAAGAACTTACCACTACGCCAACAATATGAGCAGATGCGAAAGTACCCTGCGTTGTGTTAGGGGCCTTTCTTGACATTGAAGGGGCGTTTGACAACACAACCTTTAACTCAGTAGCAACAGCAATAAAGAAAAGAGAGAATAACCCACAAGTTCGACAATGGATAAACAAGATGCTCGAAAGCCGGACTGTAACAACTACCCTAAATAGGAAAACATCAGAAGCGTTAGTTGCTGGCGGGTGCCCGCAGGGAGGTGTTCTCTTGCCGCTCCTAACCATTCTAGTAAGCGGGAAGTTTGGGACCACTGTATCAAACTTGATGCAGAGGGCATTAAATAGAGTAGAAAGATGGTGCAGGAATGAAGGGTCAACTTCCACCTAGAGAGCATCAGCAAAAAGGCCATGAGAGGGCTTTTTAAGCAAGAAAAATGTCTCCCGTTTGAAGAGAAAAGACCCAAAGCAAAAGCGTAGCAGTAAAACTTGAAAGAGTGCAATGACAGGCATGTCTGCTGATAACTTAGGCAATGAGGACAACGCCCATGGCATCCATGGAACAAATGTTATCGCCACTACATCTATTTGTTATGATGGAAGCTAGACAGGCAGTCTATAGGATGTACATAAATGAACACACTTTAAATGTGGGGGTCATCAAAGCCAGCAATATTTAAAGTACTACAAGAAGAAGAGACCCTAAAAATGAAATCCGTTTTCCCTAAATTCTACACCCATCCCGCAGATACATACCACATCGGAGTGAATGGAACATACCCGGGAACGAGTAAAGGAACCATCTGGCACACAGGAGGGGCCCAAAATACCAAAGAAACCGGGGCTGGTATCTATGGAGGGTGCAACCGGAAAAAACAATAGCCGCTATTGACTAGTGTGCTCATCACGTAATGGAGTCGGGACATAACAAAGGACCAATTACCATTATAACGGACAGCCAGGCAGCCATAAAAGAGATAGCCTCGCCGATAGTGCACTCCAGGCGGGTCATGACCTGCATAAACAGACTGGACGCATTGGCAACAACAAGGAAAACACATATAGTATCGATACCCAAGGACCAAAGAATTATTGGACATTTAGGGACCGACTTGTTACCCAAAAAAGGGGCAAGCTAGGAGAGGAGCATAAAATGGCATAACCAAATCGGAGGCATACGAGTCTCTTCCTAAATGGTCCGGTACATGACAGCATGCTGATGCTGCCAAGACTGAGCAGATAGAGATTTTTAAATCGGCCTGTTCAAGATTTTGAAGTAAAACTTCAAACTTAGGTTATTATTTTCTATAGAATTAAATAACTAAAATTACATGCATCGCATAATAATTTGTATCCTGAAAACTAAATGTGATTTTCAAATGAAGTTGTTATTGAGATTTAAATTACATGTAGTTTAGTGGAATTGAGTATTTAATTATTGCTACAGGTAAAATTGGCCACGTCACCATTTTTACTTTCCGTATACGTAGTATACATAGGGGAAGTATTGCTTTCGTGATATTTTTTTGAAAAAAGTTTTTTTTACTTGAAAAAAAATGTGTCTATCTGTGTGTGTTTGTTGGTGGGCACAGTATATCAAACTGAAAAGCTTTTTTCTTGAAATTTCTCTAAAATTGAAAAATATTACATAACTTTTTAAACAAAAATTAAAGAGAATGAGAAACTGTACAAGTTTTTCATAAAATTCTTATCCTACGAGAAAAAAATTATAATCATTTTGACTTTTTGTGGTGAAGTAACTGACTATATTGTCCTAATACTTTATATTAATTAATTTTATTACATGATATATATTGTACAGCATATATTCAAGAAGTAACAATTCTTATAATATTGAATATAACTTGTTTAGATTTACGATTATTTCATGTATATTTAGGAAATGTGTTTATATTTGCATTAAATCTAGCTCAATAACTATTTACAGCAAACACACTCCCATAAAATGTTTGAGTTTATTTTACAATCCAATTGAAAAACTGTAAATACTATTTCAATTTAGCTGACAATTCAGAGTTACGCTACTCTGTTCCGGGTCAACTAACATATACAAAAGTTTGATTTAGGGTATTCAGCATTTAGAAAATTGTGCATTTATTTAATCTAACCATAGAATGAATTTCTATAATGATATACTATTCGTATGTATTTAAAAAAATGTATATTAGTATTGCTATTGATATTAATACTTTGTCGATGTTAATTTTACAATAAATACAATGAAATAGTAGTAAATAGAGTAATGTAATAAAAATTACTATTTAATGACTATTTTCAAACCAATACAATATAATAATATATAATCGGTAAAACCGTATTAAATTGTATATAACTTATATATTTAAAAAACCTATGTAGCTTATTGCTTTTGCTAAACTTGTTTTATGCATTTCTTTTTTATTCAAATATCATATACAATATATCGAAGGATGACCTACATTTTTCTTTTTCGCAACTATTTATAATATGAATTTTATAAAACACCTGCAATTTCAAAACTAATAGACGACCTTTTCACAAAAATTTAAAAGGTTTTATTAAATATTTAATTCAAATAATGTGTTTACCCTTGTTTGTTTCACAATATTTAAATTAAATATGGACAATTTTACAAAAATCTTCGTCCAAAAGCGAAAGATAATATTAGGATACATAAATTTAATTTATATATGTGCAGGTTATGATTTATTGTTTTGTAAGAAGATAAAAATTTAAGTACAAAACAGTCTACTTAAAATTTATTAGATAAAATTTTAAGTAGAACAAATTCTAATTAAAATTTTATCTTCTTACAAAACAGTAAATTATAACCTGCACATAAATAAATTACATTTATGTAGTCTAATATTATCTTTCACTTTTGCACAAAGATTTTTGTAAAATTGTCCATATTTAATTTAAATATTGAAACAAACAAGGTAAGTCATCTACTAAAAATATGTTTTTTTATGAAAATATATAACAAGAGAAATTATTTCTCAAAAATAATAGCGTCAATATGTAAGCTTTAGCGTTCATGGAACACATTTAATCATTTCATAATGATTTTTTTATCTGACAGAAAAGTTGGTCTATTGGTGTAAACTTTATATTTAAAATAACCCCACAAGAAAAAGTCCATAGGGGTTAAATCAGTATTGCCTGAAAGTCAATTTATATCACCTCTCCTGGAAAGGATCCTGGGGCTTTAATTATTGTACCAATTGAATTTTATATGGGTGCAACTACGACGCACAGTGTGGCAAATCCAAGCGCGAGTACCAGGGGGAAAATGTATCCACTCGATTATAGATACATGAAACCCTTTGGATCTTGCATATTTATATTTTTTACTCTCTATACTATTTGCAATTAACGCTTAAACTTTCGACCTAGAAAACTTCAATTTAACGCCATTTTATTATTATATGGATTGTAGGTGTACAATCAATCTAATATTACGTTATTGTTAAAAAATCAAGTCTCTAAATATCTTGTAAATAAAGTTAAAAATTTTTGAATATAAATAATATAAATTTTTGCTACTTAAATTAATAATTTGTCTTCCTTATCTATAGATGTAAATACGATATTGTAGTGCTGGTTATTAGTCCATGCCATAATATATGATCTGCATATTACTTACTCTACTTTCTTGTCAAAAACCTCAAAACTTTGCGTTCTGCATTAAGAAAAATATATAATTACCCTTATTATTATTATTCTATAATAATTTTCTCAAGAAGTATTAAAAAAATGGTTCAGTTTTTAAATGTATTTAATTTAACAATTTATATTACTCTTTTTTACAGAAATTCCGTTAAGCAACAAATAAACAACTTCTTCCGGCGTGCAAAGTTTTGCCGAAAGTTTTTTAACTCCTCAAACAAAGCATAAAACCTTATACTTGTAGTTTTAGTTTAAATTCCTTAACGACTCTCTTAGATACAGGAATAATAAAAATGGTATTAATTAAATCACTAATAACATTATTTATATATTAAATTAAGTAAAAAATAATACAATTTTTACTTAATTAGTTACATAAAATAAAACTTATATAAGAATATGTTTATATAAATACGCAATTTTATCAGAAATGACAAATTTAATCGTTAATTTGGCGTGTACTATTATAATTAAATGCAAGTTTGTAACTATCTCCTGCCGCTAGCGTGAGTCAAATTCTAATTGTGGAATTCAACGCTTATCTTTAATCTTTTATGAACTAACATTTAAAATTATTATTAGCTTTGGTTTGGAAAATACAGATCATTTTAAAATAGAGTAGGTGAAAATTATAATTTAAATATTATACAATTTAACTAATAAAGTAACATAGTTAATTAGAATTATTTAGTTAAAACAAAAATGTATTAAATAGTATATATAATTTTATTAGCCAGTTGATAGAGTTTTATATATTATCTCGATCCTCTAAATAAAATAAATATTTCTTTGCTAGCTCCTTTGAAATTATGCATGTATTAATGCTCTCGCACTTGTAATAATATAACAATCTTTGGAGAAGATTCGTAGCGTTGTATCTGACACGTATAATAGCTGTACTAAGAGAGGGTTGCTGTTTAATATAAGCACATAATGTACAGCATGATTGGCCCGGGGTGATTTCTATTTATGCTACACATAAGTGCACAGATATTAATTAATTATTAAATTCAATTAATTAGTAAGTACCCCAAGATGTCTGTTATACATGTTTATATTTAGAATTAGAAAAAACACGAAAATATTTCGTAAAATCTACAACAAATGAGTCTTTTTAAGACTACAAGAACAAACAACTTTTGAAACAACTACTAGCTAATACTTCAACAGACATTGAATTATACAAAAGTAATTTGCGTGTTACAAAATAGCAAGGCTATCAAAGCAACACTAGTTTGAACGTATTTCTTTCTGTAAAATTAACTAAAAATGATTGAATGTACGTTAAATAATTTGTGACTGACTATATTATGATAAATTTGGAACAAGAAATTAATTTAGCTTGGTGTAATTAAAAATAAATTAGCAAAAGTAATTAAATAATTCAATACTCAATTTATAACCATCTGCAGACACGTGTTTCGATCTCTCGATTTCTTCAGTACAGCTTTATTATAAAATTGATTTCAAATATAATTAAAAACGTTTACTAAAATAAATATAATGAAATATAAATAACTTACTCAGATATGTACGGCAACTGACACAATAATCACGAATTATCGAATTATCAAATCTGTCTTCACGTAATTCTCAAAACCACGTTTCTATAGTGTGATCTCAACAAAAAATGTTTTATTTAAATATCTAAATACAACGTGAACGCCTCAACCATTAATCAATTATAAAAATATTTATTTATAGCCGTACTAATAGACAGAGATTAATTCTCGGATTGTAGAATCCTAGGTTAATTGTCGTACTTAATAGCTTTGGGTAGTTTCTGCGAATCGAAAACTTGGTTGGCATCTGGTGTGAAAAGCAAATATGTTGTTGAATTAATGTTAGTGGATTGTGTATGAACAGCGAGATTAGTCAATTAAAAAACTCTTGTCGTTTCAACACTTTTACTTTTTACTTTTTAGTTCCTTGACTCGCCCAGCAACACAGCGCATCGGGGGTAGATTTTCGTCCTTTAAAATGACCAGGCATCCTACTTGAATGATCTCCTTATTGGGAAATCTCCACTTGGTCCGGCTTTGCATTTGACTCAGGTATTCAAGTGACCATCTTTTCAAAAAATGCTGCCGCGTGTACTGCAAATTTTCCCATCGAGTCAGTCTGTTATTTGGGACGTCATCCTCTGGTTTAAACGGTAAGGATACAATACATTTTCCATCTGGAGCCCTTTTTTGTGTTTCACAAATATTATCTTCGACAGTGCGAGGTATTGTTGGCTGCACGTGTTCCAACTCTGAAAAACGTTGCAGGTCAAAATAACCGACTGCCCGGTTTAAGTTACAAACAGTTCCCTTTGATTCCGAACCTACACCGCCCATAACCAACCATCCCAATTTAGATTTTAACAAAAGAGGCAGAGATTTTTCAAGCTTCACTTGTTTATTGACTACAATTTGTGCAAAAACACTTGCGCCTAACAAAATATCCACTTCTTCCGGAATATTGAATTGTTTATCAGCTAACCGCAAACCCTTAGGAATGTTTAATTTATCTTTATTAATTAATGCACGTGGTAATTTTTCCGTAATTGTTGGTATCACAAAACAATCTATTTCTTCACAAACATTTTCTATTCGAGATTGAATTTTAATTGTCGTTTTTGAATGAGATTGTGTTTCAATTTTGTTCCCACCTTTTATTTGAATAACATTTTCTTCTAGGTTTGAGTTTAATTTCTTTGCCATTTCTCTTGTGATTAAATTTAATTGCGACCCAGTATCTAATAAAGCGCGACCATTTTTCTTGTCGCCATCTACCGTAATTAAATTCACTATAGCTGTTGGTAATAATCCTTGGGTATGATTAATCCCGACAAGTGTCGCATTTGTACCTGCAGCATATTTATGTAAAAGGGTTTGACGCCTCTTTTGACAAACTTCGCATGACATTGCATTGCAATTATAAAATATATGATTACCCCGTTTTAAGCACACGTAACACAATGAATTTGTTTTAACAATTTTAATTCTTCATTCATCAATCGTAGAATTCTTAAAGATGATACATTTAAAAATTGAATGAAATCCGTTGCACGCGCAACATTGTTTATTTTCGGTTTTATTTCCCGGTAGATTTCTATTATTTTGAATAAATTTATTTGCTACATTTTTTGTATTATCGAACATTTCTAAGGACTCACATTTGACTGCTATGAAATCGCACAAGTCTTTTGTTTTCGGTCTATCATCTTTTTTTAACGTTCGCTTAAATTCTACTACAGTATCGCGATCAGTTTTGCGTTTAATTAAACCATTTAATAATGGATCCCACGTGTCGATATTGATACCTAAAGCATTTAATGCACGCGTATGTTTTGTTATTCCGCGAATAATGTTTTTTGCCGAGGTTACAGGGTTGAGGTAAATCAAATAATGCCATAACGTGACTTTCTTCAATTTTGCGTTTATTATCAAAATTCTCAATTAAAATTTCCCAAGGTTTTTTTATCAGTCACCCTGTATATTTAACTGGTAATTTAAAATCTTGACAGTTTTGGTAATTTTTGCATGTAAGCCCAAAGTTGTCATAAGATACCTTTGGTCGAAATAAGTATACACAAAATTGTGGTAGAAATAGTATTAAGTTTCATACACATGAACAAATCTAGAAAATAACCATGTCCTCCCAGTAGTGTGAAAATATACCAAAGTTTAGTTAGACAGAAATATCGTATATATATATATATATATATATATATATATATATATATATATATATATATGTTTTCTTAACGTGTACAAGTACTTCTATAAAACTATACAAGGATACCGTTACTTACATTACTAAAATGGGGACAATAAAAAGTTAAAAACCTCAGTAAGTTAGATTTTAATTTTGTTCAAATCAATAGGCGAAAGTAGTACATTGCTATTTGTATACCTTAGTAAAATATGATGCAAATAAGTCAACACTACGGTCTATTGAATTAATTTATTAATTAGCGAAGCTGTTATTTATTCAAACTTCATCGACATTATAAGGCGTGTGATTAAGGCTAATGTAGATCGACAAACATTGATATTCACAACTTTAGATATTCATAACAGTAGACCCAAAAACGTGTCAGGAAACTGAAAATAAAAGTAATAGTATGGAACAAGTGTTTTTTTATCGCTAAAATTACATATCTGGTTCTATCAAGAGGGTAGCTCAACAAGTATCTACCTATATCGACTCAATAAATATCGAATTCTTCACATTTAATTCAGAATTATTAATAGTCATTCAACCAAGTAAAAACTAATATAATCACATTATACCCGTACAAGTTAACAACAAACAAAAACAATTGCATTTTGCTTTTAAGACCACCAAGATATTAAATATACAGATTTAGTTCTATTCTCGCGCGAACCGACTTTACTATAACTGGGACACCATTTTCTATATATTATAGTCAGTTCCTCATGTAAGTGACTTAGATGACCCTTTTGTAACCGAGTCAAGTTATTATTAAAACACACACTATATATGACTTTATGAATAAGGTAAATTAAAAACAATCATATTTATTGATTAGATTTGCCGTTCTCTTACTTTTTGATTCTTCTATCTCAAATAGGGAAATAGAAAACAATGAAAGGAAAACATTAGAGAATAAACTAAAATACAAAATTAATTACATTTAAATAATAAATATAATCATGTGCGCGTGTTAAGACTTAAGAGTCGGTCTAGGAACTGCTGTAGCATCCCTTTAGATGCAAATAAAATGTGTTATAATGTAGCTACATAGCATATATTTATACTAATAATTGATAACCGAACAATAAAAACACCATTCACTCTAAATGCACACTGTAGGAATAACTTATTGGGACATTTTAAATGAAATATCATCGATATTTGTATAAATGTAAATAATTTAGTAAATAATACATTATAAATATAAAAAAATATTGAAAATTATCAACTGATATACAGTGCACAAACTGATTTTTAAAAGCATATTATTTTGCAATAAAATTCAATTTAGATAAAGATCCTTAGGCTATATAATATTATTTTAATAATTATTTACCCATTCATTTAAACCTATTTGAAAATGAAATTGATTTTCAGCTTATATGTTTTAGAGTTCCCGGAGTCCAATTTTATTATTTTTTAATTGTGTTTATATCATAATTCTGCAGTCTGTATCTTTAAAACTAAATGAGGTTTTAATATGAAATTTTAATTTTAACCTGTGGGGATTGGAATCTGTGGAGTGGGTGAAGAGATGCATTTTGTATAAAATGGATTTCCACACCGATAATCTCAATAAATGCGGCGACGCCCAACGACTACCCCCCACTTGGAAATCCATTTTATGCAGAATGCATATCTCTTCACCCGCTCCACAAATTTCAATCCACACAGGTACCACCAACGTAATCCAACCGGCCCACAGTGGTCCCAAATGCCGAAAAGCTGGCCAAAATACCCAAAAATGCATGTCTGATTTATGGACTTTTTACACTTTAGTAACGTAGGATGGTACTCGGCCTATTAAAAATAACCAATTATAACGGTCTAACATGAATAGGGGGCTCTGGGCCCTCATTGGCACCAGCGAGAAGGGTAGACGCGCGCTGCAAAGCGACCGCGATCAAGAGCTAGTTTATTCGTATGAACGTGAGTGAATGCAGTCGACATGGATTTTTCGAATACAAGTAAGTATTTTTAAAGAATATGTCGTATTATAAATTAATTTGGGTTCTCTTGGAGTAACGTAACGTGTAAAATATTCTTTTTTATGAGTCCCAGGTTTGAAAGTTAATCTTTAAATGTTCATAAAGAAAAAGTCCCACTAAATCCCACTCTCGAATTAGGGTCCCCTTATTACTTAACTGATTCTTAATAATTGCCCCGTAATCAGGAGGTGCTCAAATGTGCTCTTTTTTTGTAATTGTAATTTTTGTAAAACTTTTCATTAAGAGGTTAGGCCACTAGACTAGGGGAAAAAAGGTCATTTTCTAGATTTTTTTAAACAATTCTAAAAGTTCTATTAAAAAACTGTTTTTATATCTTTATTGTGTGCACATTGAACTTTATTTTCAATTTTTTTTTTCAATTTTCAAAAACGACGTAAAATAAAGAAAATGGAGGTCTCTCTCGAAGTGTATGGCAAAACGGGCGAAAAGATCCTGGAAACAGCAATGGACCTGGTACAAAAAAGTAAATGTTTTCTGAATCTCTGATGGATACTCTAAAAAAATACGAGCCGGATTTTGAAAATTTTAATTCTAAACAAAATGGCGCACGTTTGAAAAAAAAGTTCATTTTTCGGGCTTAAATCCTCGTATAAAAACGTTCATAAAAAAGGAATGAAGCACTTTAAAACAAAAAACCATCGTATTTTTGAAATGTTTGCATGCCTGGATACGTTTTTTTTGTATGCTTTTTGCACATATCGTACAAACTGGAGATTAAGAAATGGCACAATCGCGGCGAAGACAAGTCGAAGGTCGAACTTCGAAAACAATTGATTCAAAAGGGATTCCGCAACAAGTTGGGACTTTTGGTCGATATGCCAAAACAGGGGTACGGAAGTACGAACGATGGAAACACTGCGCCCCGTTTTTTTTTTATTTTTTAAATGCCACACTTTCAGCCCTAATCACTGGAAGTGACGTAACCTTGATCAAGAAATTTCACGTCATGTTGCAGGCCTTATATTGTGTCTTTCAAATCAATATACCCAAATTTGAAGAGTATTGTATAGACACAGCCCGTTTCTACGTACAACTGTACCCCTGATATTGCATGCCGACAACAGTGCACAAAATTCTGCTGCACAGCAGCAAGATTCTTGAGGCGTCCATTCAATCGATTCGGCAAATGTCGGAAGAAGCCCCAGAATCTTGCAATAAATTTATAAAAATGTACCGCCAAGATTTTGCGCGTAAATTTAGCCGCGTCAAGAATATGGAGGACGTTTTTCGGAGGTTTTGGGTAGCGTCTGATCCCGTTATCTCCAAATTGCCGGTGAAGCAACTCAAGGTGTTAGACGCTGAGGCTCTGCAGCTGTTAGACACGCCGAGGTATGAATGTGGGAGTAGTGACGACGATTCTGTGAACTCGTCCGACGACGAATATTAAACTTATACGCTATTATTAAGCTGTTATTACTAAAGATAAAGATGTTACTATTAAGATTTTACGATTTAAGAAAAACATCCCCTGTATATGACATTTTAGGAAAATATGAATATTTTTTAATTATTGTCCGCTATATTGGATCCGCCATTTTTTTTTAATTTTGACTAAACATTCTTAATAAGCACCTAAAAAATTCCCTGTATACGAAATATTAAGAAATAGTCATATTGGATGCACTAATAAAAAAATGTTTTAGTTTTTAAGTGGTGGTACTACTGTTTTCTATATTTCCTGTTATTCACTAATGATCATAATAACTTAAATGATGTATTATACTAAGGTAGTTTATAATAATTAATTTCATTCAAATCGAATAAAGCGTTCAATTGTTATAAACAAAAGAAATAAAAAAAATTGAAACTTTGAAGACAAATTCCGGCTTAACCGTAAATTTTTGGATATAGATAAGTTGTGTTAAATCATCATATTTTGACCCCAGGAATCTATGGTCCAGCCATTTCCCCGCATTAACGAGACACCCTGTATACACATTAAAGGCATGGAAATACGTCAACATAAGAGAAAACTTAGATTAAATGTTACACGTGTTGCTTAGATACGCGTCCACATTAATGGCTCCAACGTGCATAGTAATTCATACGACATTCTTTTGATCTTGTTATAATTATTTTCTTTTTTTATGTATTCTGGTAGATGGTTATAAAATTTAATACAGTTGTATAGGGGTCCTCTTTCTAACATTGTAAGTCGGTGAGATGGGTATACATATGCATCACCGTGTCTCGTGTTGTGACGACTGTTTAACGTATATTTTGAAAATAAATGTTTTTTTTTGCTTATAAATTTTATGCATTCATATATGTAAATAGCAGGTGTAGTCAGTATTCCAATATTTTTGAAAATCCCTATACAGCTGTCACGCTGTCTCATTTTACAGATTGTTCGTATCGCACGCTTTTGAGCTTTAAAGATAATATTATTGTGAATACTGCTACCCCAAAATATGATTCCATATTTTAAATGTGAGTAAAAGTTTGCAAAATAAAATGTTTTATCGCCATGTTCGTGTTTTTTGTTAGTATTTTTAATCCGTAACAACTTTTGTAAAGTATAGAGGCAATATTATTAATATGTTTTTTATAGCTGAGAGTTTCATCGATCGTGATTCCAAGAAATTTCGCTGTGTTTGTGAATTCAAAAGGTGTGTTGTTTAGTGTGATGTTGTAGGGAGTTGTAGATTGATTTATTTTAAAATTAATTACGCTTGTCTTTTCTGTATTAAGGATTAATTTATTGTTGATAAACCACTCATTGAGTTTCTCCATAACAGAATTGCTTATATTAGTCAATTGGTGATATGTTTTTCCAAATAGCAGAAGGTTGCTATCGTCTGCATAACAGGTGAGTTTACAGTTATCGTTGGTAGCGTGAGATATGTCGTTTAAGTATGTAATAAATAGCAGCGGACCCTGCGGGACGGCTGTGTTAATCTCCAACATATCAGAAATGGTTTCATGGTTACTGCTACATATTTTTACCGTTTGTGAGCGATTTTCTAGATATGATTAGAACCACTCCCCTACAATACGCCGTACTCCATAGTGGTCTAATTTGATAAGTAGTATTGAATGGTCTATGGTGTCGAAGGCTTTAGACAGATCCAATAGCACACCACACACACATTCCTTTTTATCCAAGGCAAATAGAATTGAGTTGAGGTATTGAAAAAGAATATTATCAATACTTCTACCCATGCTGATTATTTGTGAACAATTTATTCTTTTGAAAAAATGCTGTGAGACGTTTTGCCATAATTGATTCTAGTATTTTAGAAAATGTGCTTAATATTGATATGGGCCTATAGTTGTTGTAGTCATCGGGTTGCCCTTTTTATATATAGGTGTTACAATGGACCGTTTTAATTTATCAGGATAGGTACCTGTAGAAAATGAGCTATTATAGTTATTTAAGGTACAAGTGTAAAAAGTGATGCTTTATTGCACGAACTGGCGTTTAAAAACACGAGCGAGGAACGAGCGAGTTTTTTTAAAGCCAGGAGTGCAATAAAGAAACTTTTTACACGTGTGCCTTACCAAATTTTATCTTCGATCGTAAAGGATTTCAAAGAATATATTCTTATGAGTAATATTTTAATGTCATTTCAATAATTCAAGTAATGGAAATATATTTTTCCCGCAGTGCACTGTTGAAAGCGTTACTTAGCAACCAGTAAACAAGTTGCACAAATGTCGGCCGCCATTATTATTTATGGAAAAAATGTTCGCTTTATTGTAATCGCTTCGACTTGCATTAAATGAAATCTTCAGAGTTCTTAAATCTGCCATTTCGTTTGTATTATATATTTTATTTATAGTTTAGTAGTTATTTGTATCAATTAATAAAAAAATAAGTTTTTCGTCGAAAATTTGTGTTATAATATATTCATCTGTCAAATTTGACATTTCTGTGCAATAAAAACAGTTTGACATTACCGTGCAATAAAAACGTGAAAAAGCACTAGTGCTTTAAAAAGACACTTTTACAATGAAAAATGATGCAAAAAGCGTCTACTTTCTGTACGATCGTAGATAAAAAATATTAATAAGTGGCTCATCAATAATATGGATCGAATGTTTTATTAAAGATATTGGAGTGCCATCGTGACCGAACGATTTTTTATTTTCCATATTAGCGATTATGTTTATGAATTCTGTGCTGGTGATTGGTTCTAGGAACATGGTATTATTATGTATAGGTATATTACATACATAGGTTGCGTGTTGTACTGGCAATTTATTCTTTAATATATTTAATGAGGTTTCTTTAAAATAATAATTAAAGTCGTTTGCCAGTTGTCTTTCATTATTAGTTTTTGGTAATACTCTTGTTTTTTTATTGTGAGTACCGACTACATCGCGAATAATAGACCACGCAGCTTTTGATTTATTTTGTGAGCTAGATAGCTCATTTTCGTAATGTGCACAACGTTCCTTGTGTAGTACTTCTTTATACTTTGCGATTTCTTTTTTTAGTAATGATTTATACTCGGGCATGCGTTGGGAAGAAATTTCATAAACATGCATTTGATTTTTACAATTAATAATTTCTATCGAGTTATATTTGGGGTTTTTCTTTTGATTCTTAATTTTCTTGAGTGGAAAGTATTTATTTGTATACATTAGAAATATATGAATAAATTGTGTGTATTTAATGTTGGTATCTGTAGACTCAAAAACAGACTGAAATAGTTCATTCTGTAAATCTACTAGAAAAGCACCCAACGCATGCTTACATTGGAGTAGGATTGAGATGGTTTTAAGTGTGTATCTAGATGTAATATTATCTGTGCCTTATGATCTGATAGGAACGTATCGATTACTTTTACTTTGTAATTGTACGAGTTACTATTTACTATAATGTTATCTATGCACGTTGAGGTACCATTGTAATGTATGCGCGTAGGTTGATCTTTGATGCTCAACATAGCGTTATATGAAGTTAACAAATGTTTAAATTCATTAGCTTCATGCGAGTCAAACATAGTGTTTATATTATAATCTCCCGCGATGTAATAATACGAATACCTAGTCGTTACAAATTCCAATTTGTTCCAGTTTATTTAAAAATATTGTAAAATCACATTGGGGCGGTTTATAAATACAAACAGTGCAAACTTTATTGGAACAAAATTGGACTTCTACACCCGCGCACTCAAAAACTTTGTTTTCCGAAATGGAACCAACACATTTTAATGGAGACGCATTTGTTTCACTTTTGCAATAAATAGCGACGACACCATGCTCCTTGGTTTTCCGACAAGAGAATGCTGCCAATGTGTAGTTGGGAAGATGACAAAGTGTTAATTCATCTTCTGACTGCCAGTGTTCGGTTAAGCATAGAACAGTGATTTCATCTTCAGTATTAAGTATGTCAGTTAAAGGGGTGATACTGTTACTTAAACATTGAATGTTTTGGTGAAATAATTTAAAATGTATAGCTATGTTTGAACGCTGTTGCGTGGACTCGATTGAAAAGTTGGAATTTCGCGCCGACAATTTGAGAAGAAAAATCTGTTTACAAATGCATGAGTTGGCCAAAAATCAGGATTACTAATAACATTATCTACTTGCTCGGGAATACCAATTTTGAATGATGAGTGGCATCATCATATTTGGGTTTTAGCTTTTGCACAACATATGTTAGTCGACCTGCTTTCGATAGATACGCCTTGATGTCCTCATCAGTTAGATCCTTATTTAATCTGGATATAAAAATCCATTTTCTTTTAGTTATTTCAGCGACAGGTAGATCCGTACCGTAGACTGAATAACGTTTACGTGATTGTACTTGAGTATTTACAATTTTTTTATTCTTCCCATATCCAACTTCCTTCCATTGATTAGAATTTTTATCGATATCTAATGCAGATGAATCACCCTTGTTGTTTTTGTTCGATAATGCAGCAGAATAGGTTTTACCAACCGTACGCGGTGGAGTTCCTCCGACGATTGACACCGGTGAGTTGAGGTTCGCCGCGTATGCAGGGGTGGGAGCCGCGCAGCACGTGCTGAGTTCGGTTGAATTAATATTTAGATTTTGATTTATTATATTTCTATCTTTTTGTTCCCTGGTGAGAACTTTGCAGGTTGTACATTTATTTGGTTTGTGTCTGGGCTATCAGCAGACGTGTGTCCCATGTTTTCATGTGTTTTTTCTTGATTTGATTTATTAATAATTGAGGTTAATTCCGATATTTTGGAATTCTGCTCGTTAATGATTATATTCTATTGACTTACTTTATTTTCCAACATATCGACAGTGATTTTTAGCGATACTAGAACTTGCAGAGTACACTTTTGAACACCGTTTTTATCACATTTTGCACATGCCGCTATTCCAAGTTTGCTATCACATTTATTGCAGCTTCGGTGAAAGTATAATTCACAAATACTACACTTAATTGTTACTTCACCTGTAGATTTATCACATATGTAACACTTTAAAGTATCCATACGCGAAAAGAGAGTTAAATTTCCTTCAGAAGCGGAGCGATTTAAACTAGCTGCCGCCATCATAGTTTACTTTTTATTTATACAGGGTGAGTTTTTTTCGATGTTCTCTATGGGGATCTCGGAAACTATAAGAGATAGAGAAACGGTTAAATGGGGAAAGAAGTGTAGATTTACGAGACGAATAAAATTCCACTTTCAAAGTTTTCAAAAAAGTCAAGGGTAACTAGATATTTTGAAAAAAGTAAAAAGGGTCAATTTTTTCAAATCAATATATTTCGGTTATTATAACAGATAGAAAAAAACTGTACAGGACAAAGTTTTAGATAATTTTATGCAGATTAATAAAAAATAATCAGAAAATTTTTATCGCCATTATTTTCCGAGATATAACGCAAACTTACATTTTTTAAATGGAAACCATAGTTGGCTGTGACCTCATTCAAAAGGTAATTTTTTTCTCTTTAATCCAATATGCATACGTCATAGTTATTTCAAAAATGAGTGAGTTATAGTCATTTTAAATTTTATTATAAATAAAAAATGGGTAGCCGTGAAAAAGGTGAAAGTAAAACAATTGCAGTTGTTTATAATATTAGCAATATTGTAATTATTAGTTTTACAAAGATAAACCAAAATGAAACAACAGCATAAAGTAATTCTGTAATTATCAATATATCAATGGGAGAGAAATTTTAATATTAAAAAAATATGGTCAGAGTTCACTATTAATACTATTATGACATAAATTATATCTTTTTACAATTGAATTTACGGCTTTATGACTATTCTCATGTAAATTGAATTAAATGTTTCAATAACAGCTAGTTTATGATCCTCCACAGATTGATATGATTTTTCATATACTTTGTTTTTTACATAACCCCACAGAAAAAATTCTAAAACGCGCAGATCGGGATATCTAGGTGGCCCTGGGATTGGTTTATTTCTTCCCACTTATGAGTTAAGAAAAACATCATTTAAATAATTTGTAAAGCCAACATGTTATGAGGTGGAGCGCCGTCATATTGGAAACATTTCAATTTTGCTTGTAGTGATAAATGTTAAGAACCACCCCCGGTGCAATATGGGAGGGAGGCATGGACCCTTAAAATAAGCAATAAGTAGGTAGTCGGCGACAGAGTCGAACCGAACGTATCATATTAATACAAATGTATAGAGTCTTGTACTTTCATTAACAGCAATAAATAGCAAATTAATCGTGCATCTTAATTTTATCAGCCACCACGGCCACCAAGATTTAACATGGTCCTTCGAATCGAACTTTGAATTAGTGTTTTAATAAGTAATCGCGTTTGTTATAAAAAACGTTAATGTGTTAAAGTACACCGTCCGGCATTCATTAAGAAGTCGCAGATTATAGACTCTATTTTAATTATTGGCATTCATTGCGAAGCCAAAAAAGGAAAAACAAGTGGTATCGTCTTCGTGAAACCGCAGTGGCCCCAGAATACTTCGCAAGCGAGGAGCGAGCCCAGCAGAAGTCGACATCACAACCGTTGTAGCAGCCATCGTCAGAAGCAGTTCCTATCGTCGCATAAAAAGGTCGTATCCCTAATTATCCTTCCTTGTAAATTGAATTAAGAATAGCGATGGCAAATATTGACGAGTTAAAAAAGCAGCGCAAAAACATACGTGCAACATTAACGCGTTTTGAACATTACGTTAAGGGTGTAGACATAAATAATACGTCTATTTTTACATTAAAAAATAGAATGAATCGAATAAGTGGAATTCTTAATGATTTTATTAAAATTCAAACTGAAATAGATGACGTCGAGGAAAGTGAAAACGATTTAATTCAAGAATTTGAAAACAAATTTGATCAGGTACTAAACGATTGTAATAATTTGTTAACGCAAGTAGAAACTGTAGAATCCAGTAGTAACGCGTCACCGGTTTCATTTAATTCAAATGAATCAGAATTGAAATTACCACAAATTAATTTACCACAATTTAATGGCAATTTTGATCAATGGGTACCATTTTATGACACCTTTAAGTCGTTGGTCCACGAACGCGGTTCAATTTTAAAAATTCAAAAATTTCATTACCTTATTTCAGCATTAACGGGTGAGGCAGCTGAAATACTAAGCTCCTTTGAAATTTGTGAATTCAATTATGATGCGGCTTGGGAAACGCTTATTGAAAATTACGACAATAAGCGTAAAATCGCCAACAAGCATATAAACGCGTTACATAATTTGCCTTCAACATCTAAAGAATGCGCGGCTGTGTTAAAAGAAATAGTTAGGGGTGTGCGCAAACACATACGCGCACTCACGTCATTAGGGCGACCTACAAATTATTGGGATGATTTATTAATTAACCTAGTAAGCAAAAAAATAGATTTTATCACATTGCGTGAATTTGAAAGAACTTTAAGCAAAAATACATTTCCGAAAATTGAAGAATTGTGTACATTCATTCAAAATAAATGCGATTCATTGGAATTAGCGAATTCAGTAGAGTATTCACAAAAAGTAGGTCATATAGGGAATAATGATAGTCAAAAGAAAGCATGCACCTACTGCCAGTCTGATCATAACATTTATAATTGTATCATTCTATTCAAAAATGTTATTGCAACCCTTGTAAAATTTGCAACTTAAAACACCACACCTTGTTGCATAAAGAGACACCGATTAGTAAACAATCGAATGCAAGTACGTCAACAGAAAGACGCGCAGCCGTAAATCTCGCGACACGCGGAGTGGTTGCTTTGCTAGCAACGGCCATTGTTGATGTTTATGATGCAAATGGCAAGTTTATTCAGGGTAGATTTTTATTAGATTCAGGAAGCCAATCCAATTTTGTAACAGAATCATTTGCGAATCAACTTAAATTAAATAAGTGCAAGGAACCGTTAGTTATGGAAGGCGTAAATAGTACACTTTCTAACGCTCAATATAAGGTTGATATTAGATTTAAATCTAAATACAATCGGTATGAAAACAAATGCTCGTGTCACATTGTTCCTAATATTACAGGTGCACAACCGCCTGAAACAATTAATAGAGCTGGATTAAAAATTCCAAAAAATTGCAAACTTGCCGATCCGCAGTTCGAACAGTCGAGGCCGGTTGACGGTTTATTAAGGGCGGAAGTGTTTTGGGCTTTGTTTTGTGCCGGAAGGCAAGCAGCAGGAGGTAGCCCAGGGGCCGTACTTACAAAAACACACTTGGGGTGGATTATTGGGGGTAACATTCCTAAGGCCGAATGCAATAAATCGACAGTTTGTCATGTATCGGCATTTAATTTACAAAAATTTTGGGAATTGGAGGCCGTAGCGTCACCGAATTCCGAGAACAAACAATTGACACCAACAGAATTAGCCTGTGAAAAACATTTCCTAGAAAATATGAGTAGAACAGATGAGGGTCGATTTATGGTTGCTTTGCCCTTTGAACAAAATTATGTAAATCTGGGCGAATCAAAATACACAGCCATTAAACGCTTTTATCATCTTGAACGGCGGTTTAAACAATGTCCAGAAATGAAACGGGAATATACACGTTTTATAGACGAATATAAGACCTTAGGCCATATGCAACAAATAACGCCCGATGATTCGATCCCGCATTATTATTTACCACATCATTCGGTTTTAAAACATGAACGCTTCATAGGTCACGATCACAATATATCGTTGTCGGAGGAGGAAATTCCCGAACTTAAAAAGAAGAATTTTGTAAATATTGTAATATCTGTAAATAGTATTTTTAACAAATTTAGTTCATTAAGTAAATTAATTCGTATCGTAGCATTATGTTTTAGATTTATGTTTAATTGTAAAAAGTCGCAAAAACGTCAAAATTCACTTACAGTACCAGAATTACAAAGGGCAAAACTAGCTTTAATTAAAGTCACACAAAGGGAATGCTTTAGTCAAGAAATTACTGACTTAATTTCTAAACAATGTGTAGACAGGAAAAGTAAACTTTTTAATTTAAACCCATTTATTGATGACTCTGGTATAATCAGAGTTGGTGGGCGCTTACGACATTCTCAACTAGGTATTAATAATAAATACCCTATATTGCTGCAAAAAAATCATCCTCTAACGAAATTAATTTTCCGCGAAGCACACGTAACAAATTTGCATGCAGGAGCACTTTCTACTTTAGCTGCCCTAAGGCAAAATTATTGGCCAATTGATGGCAGAAACGGTGTAAAGGGTGTAATTCGGGAATGCGTAATTTGCTTCAAAAGTAATCCCAAGTCGCGACAACCCATTATGGGCAATTTACCAGCTCCTCGAATAATAATGTCCAAACCATTCACAGTATGCGGGGTGGATTATTGCGGGCCATTTTACATTAAAGAGGGTACGCGTAAGGTAAATATCGTCAAGGCGTATGCCGCGGTATTTAATTGTTTCGCAACCAAAGCGGTGCATATTGAAGTGGTAAGCAGTTTAACGACTGACGCATTTATTGCAGCTTTGCGCCGTTTTGTAAGTCGCCGCGGTAAATGCACTGATATATATTCCGACAACGGATCAAACTTCATTGGAGCCAATCACGAGTTAAAGCGGCTAAAAGATTTTTTTAAAAATCAAGAAGTGGTACAGGGACTTAAAGGTGCGATCAGTAATCAGGGCATTCAATGGCATTTTATACCTCCCCATTCTCCACATATGGGAGGGTTGTGGGAAGCGACAATAAAGATCGCCAAAAGGCATTTATACAAAGTAATTGAGGAAACTAAAGTAACATTTGAAGAGCTGTCGACAATATTTGCGCAAATAGAGTCTATTCTTAATTCAAGACCCTTAACCCCTATGAGTTCTGACCCCAACGATCATTCCTATCTTTCCCCTGGCCATTTTTTAATAGGACAACCCATGACGGAGATTCCCAGTCCCGATCTGCAATTTATACAACTTGGTCGTCTTTCCCGATGGCAGTTGATGCAGAGATTACAAGGAGAGTTTTGGAGAAGATGGTCTCGGGAATACTTATGTCAGTTACAGGTGCGTAACAAATGGCAGCGTATCAATGGAGCGCCTATACCTGGAATCAACGTTGGCGACATGGTTATCCTGAAGGAAGATAATCTACCACCGCTGCGATGGATCATGGGCAGGGTCATCGAACTACACCCAGGTGATGATGGAGAAGTGAGAGTGGTAACAGTGAAAACCGCGAGTGGTAGTTTTAAGAGAGCAGTTACAAAAGTGTGCGTCTTACCACTAAGGAATTAAATGTTAGTTTAATTATGCCAATTGACACAATGAAATTGATTTATTTCCATATTGTATATATTGTATATAAGCACGATGTCACTATTGTTGTGTATAATTTAAATTATTATTATTATGTGTATTATATATATATGATATTTCTACATGTGCATGAACTTAAGATATATATAAAATGGGTCTTTGTCCTCCTCTTGTTTTACATTTTTTGTTAATAAATATTGTTTGAAAGAGTACGACCTTTCAAGGAGGGCGGCATGTTAAGAACCACCCCCGGTGCAATATGGGAGGGAGGCATGGACCCTTAAAATAAGCAATAAGTAGGTAGTCGGCGACAGTGAGTCGAACCGAACGTATCATATTAATACAAATGTATAGAGTCTTGTACTTTCATTAACAGCAATAAATAGCAAATTAATCGTACATCTTAATTTTATCAGCCACCACGGCCACCAAGATTTAACAATAAATTTAAACAATCGAACGTATCTTCAAATGTTTTCTGAAGAAAATGAAAGTAATCATTTTCACTTAGTGAGCTTTCAAAAATATATGGACCAAGAATTATTAATCCAAACACACAATGGATTAAACCCAAATTTAATTTGTAGTTTTCTCTGTGAAACTTTTCGTGGATTCTCTTAAGTTCATCTATGTTCATTGTGACGATTAAAAATACCACAATTAGTAAATCGCGATTCATCTGTTCATATTATTTTTGTAAGAAACGTATTATCCTTTTGACAAATGGGTTTATACCACATGCAGAAGGCCATTTGATAATTACAAAATTATTATTCTTATGCTGGTTTTTCATTTTTGTTTAACTTTGTAGAACTAATAATTACAATATTGCTATTATTATAAACAACTGCAATTGTTTTACTTTCATCTTTTTCATGGCTACCCATTTTTTATTTATAATAAAATTTAAAATGACTATAACTCACTTATTTTTAGAAATAACTATGTCGTATGTCATATTGTATTAAAGAGAAAAAAATTACCTTTTGAATGAGGCCATAGCCAACTATGGTTTCCATTTAAAAAAATGTAAGTTTGCGTCATATCTCTGAAAATAATGGCGATAAAAATTTTCTGATATTTTTTTATTAATCTACATAAAATTATCTAAAACTTTGTCCTTTACAATTTTTTTCTATCTGTTATAATAACCGATTTGAAAAAATTGACACTTTTTACTTTTTTCAAAATATCTAGTTACCCTTGACTTTTTTGAAAACTTTGAAAGTGGAATTTTATTCGTCTCGTAAATCTACACTTCTTTCCCCATTTAACCGTTTCTCTATCTCTTATAGTTTCCGAGATCCCCATAGAGAACATCGAAAAAAACTCACCCTGTATATATATATATATATATATATATATATATATATATATATATATATATATTAAATCAGTTTATTGGGTAATCGGTCAATAAGTGAGGTTATTTACTAAATGCTCTTTATTACCCAATAAACTGATTTAATATATTTACTCCGGTCACTAAATCACAATTCTTATATATATATATATATATATATATATATATATATATATATATATGTATGTATATATATTAGCAAGGCTATCAAAGCAACACTAGTTTGAACGTATTTATGCCTGAATGCATCAGGACCAAAAGAAATATAGAAAGACTACGCAGGGCCTTGAGGCTAGGTATGTTCAACTGTGCATGGCGTACAGAACGGTGCCAATGAAAGGGCTAAGGTACTGGCGTCAATGATATCGCCGGATTTGGAACTGGTGTGCAGAGAGAGGGTATATAGGAAGGTGAGGGGCGAAGTATTCAAGAATAAAGTTAAGGGCGAAGCGTTCAGGGAGGCAGTGGATAACTGGCAGAACAGATGGGAGAAGTGAGTTAGCGGGGCATAAACCCATAGACTTATACTGGATATTAGACCCCAGCTGCATAGGAGGTATGGCATCTTGAACCATTTCCTCGCGTAGCTACTTACTAGCCATAGGTATTTTCGGATGTACCTGAACAAG